>CAIGRF010322434.1:0-22318 GCA_903798235.1 Fraxinus ornus | reverse complement strand
CCCGAGCCGTGCGAGCCGCCGAGTTTTTTTACCACCACTACCTGCAACCACTAGTTATAAGAACATATAAGGACGGGAAGAACATGTTGGGAATTTACTTAACATTAGGGCCGGGTAAAACCCGATTGAACCCGTCAAAACCGTCCAACCTAAGCCAACACAATCCGTTTGGATCATTTTTTTTTTTTTTACACGGGTTGGGTGGGTTGGCTGTGTAAGCAGGTTGTGTCAGGTCGAGTCGAGTCATGGGTTAACTCGTGAAAACTGAATAAATCCGTCCAACCCGACCCGCCTACTTTAAAAAAAATAAATAAAATGCCTAAAAGTAAAAAGAACCTAAAAAGTATGAGTGAATAGTGTAACTGTAATTACCTTGGTACATTTTAGATGAGGAGTTTGCTGTCCTTCCCACAATAAATGTAGTATAAGTTTTTCATATTATGTTAAATGCACTTTGTTCTTTGTTAACTCTGCTAATGAGGATTGAATAAGATAATAGATAATTTTATTTATTTATTTACTTACTTACTATTTAATCTCTGATCTATCCAAATTTAGTATAATGGAAAATTGGATTACTTTAATTTTTGTTGACAAGTCATCCCAAACCGACCAACTCAACCCAACCCGACCAATACTTGATTGGGTTAGGTTGGATTTCAACATTTACACGGGTTGAATTGGGTTAAATTTTGACCAAACCAATCGTGTTAAGTTGGGTTTAGGTTGAAGCAAAAATCGACCTAACCCAACCTAACTCATGCCACCCTTACTTAACCTACATAGCGAAAAATATCACGGGGTATGACAAACTAAACTTGTTCGTCTACCGTGAAACTATAATCATTTCGTCAATATGATCCGATCAATTACTAGATATGAATATGTGTCAATCTTAATTATCGATCATGTCTTTCAACCTACTATTAAATTTATAAGTCAAAAACTCTTTTTCGACTTATCAATACACATTAGCCAAGAATTTCGTTATTAAGGTCATGTTTGGTACAACTTAAAATTCAATTAAAATTGAAAATATGACCGTTATTGGGTCCCACTAATCTAATAAAAGTCAACAATAACGGCTAATTTTTCAATTTTAATCTCTACCGAACACGCTCTAAATTAATTGAATGAAATATAGATTATAATCTCTTACTATTTTAGAGTGACAAATCATCTATTGATCATTCACAACCTTTATATGATTCTTAACATACCTGAACGATATTGTCTTAGCGACCCTCGACAGAGCAACATCCAAAATTACCAAAGTATGACTGTCATCATATAAAGTACTATGATGATCTCAAGTCAAAAGACCAATTTCACCACCAAACATTAGAGATTAATTACGACATTCAAATAGTTATCCATGTGAAATCTTCACCAGCGAGTCTCCAATATTTTGTTTTATAACAAAATATCAACATGTTCATTTAAGTGTCACCACACTTTAACTTGTGAGATTAGCTACTTACTTCACAAATAAGAAATGTCACAAGTGATGAGCTATCTGTAATAATGATATTCGTATTTCGTTATTACATACGACCACGAACGATTTAAGATTCAGTCATATGTAATTTGTATCTCACAATCACAACTCCTTGTGATTAACAAATCATCAAGACTTGAATCTACGGATTCTATTATTTAATTAATTAGAATATTAATTCAATTAAATAATAGATCTTTACTATTTAAGAGTGATGAATCATCTATTGATTATTTACAACTTTCATATGATTCTTGACATACCTGAACGATGTCGTGTTAGCGACCCTCGACAGAGCAACATCCAAAATTACCAAAGTATGACTGTCATCATATAAGGTACTATGATGATCTCAACTCAAAAGACCAATTCCACCACCAAACATTAGAGATTAATCATGATACTCAAATAGTTATCCATGTGGAATCTCCCCGAGCGGGTCTCCAATGTTTTGTTTTATAACAAAACATTCACATGTTCATTTAAGTGTCACTACACTTTAACTTGTGAGATTAGCTACTTACTTCACAAGTAAGAAATGTCACACATGATGGTCTATCCATAATAATGATATCCGTATTTCGTTATTACATACGACCACGAACGATTTAAGATTCAGTCATATCTGATTTGTATCTTACAATCACAATTCATTGTGATTAACAAATTGCCAAAATTTGAATCTACGGATTCAATTATTTAATTTAATAAACATTAATTCAATTAAATAATGTCATAAATATGCATCAATTATATATTAAAAGTGTTTATGTCCAAAATTGATTGGATGTAGGTATAACGCTTACAAAACATAGAAAGTACAAGAAGCTAAATGTGAATACAGTTATATGCATCTAAATTAAATGTGAATACAGTTATATGCATCTAAATAACATAGACACCTGAAAGCTCAGTTAAGGCTCATTCTATAAATTTGGGATTAGCTAAACAAGTCCTTTGTTGTTGGTATGAGGGGGTTCGTTGCTAGATTTATTCGAGGATTTAAAAACAACTAGAATATTGACTATCACAATAAATCTATGGTTTTGGTCTACCCTCCATCTCATAACATGTTCTACTAGATTTTTTCTTTTAAATCTACATAGAACGTCTCACTTACGAAACTTGTCATTTTCCTCTCAGTGTCACCTCCCCTTGTTGGCATATATTCTCATTTTTTCTCTGTCATTTTAATGCTTAGAAATCCATTTTAGCATCCTGGCTACGTTCATTTTACGAACATTATCGACCAAACACCAGGCACCATTAATAAATTTCAAGTTACTGGCACTTGGCAAGAGGAGGGGGATCAATTATACAAGTGATATAAGCCACGATCTCACGTCTTTGGCGAGTAAAAAAAATACATGGAAAGCTAGCAAATTGTACAAAAACTTGTGCTTACGCTGAAAGGTTCAAGTTCAAAAGGTTTCAAGCATTTAAATGATGACAGGCGATAGAGA
This sequence comes from Fraxinus ornus, assembly GCA_903798235.1. NCBI lineage: Eukaryota > Viridiplantae > Streptophyta > Magnoliopsida > Lamiales > Oleaceae > Fraxinus > Fraxinus ornus. Next base: position 19,357 of record CAIGRF010322434.1, on the reverse strand, counting down.
AAAACTGAGTACTAGGACATGCTTAAAGAGGATTCCAAGCAAAGTAACCCACAAGACCCCTATGAGAAATGGGTATACTGTGCCAAGCACTCCTCCAACCACACTGAATACAAGAGGGCAAAGAAGAGGGGAAATGATAATTTTGATAAAATAATGTTATTCGTAGTGTAGACTACGAGTAGTCACCCTATGTAACATTTACATGGCAATTTATTATTTGATGCATGAGGCAAACTGTCATATGTATGTTATGTAGAACGACTTTCGATAATTTTCACTATATATAACATTACTCATTTTGATAGGCTTCAAATATTTGTATGAGACTATTAGGGTCCGTTTGATTGTAAAATTGAATTTTGGGTGGAAAGAAAATGAATTTAACGAAATTGAATTACCTAAAATTGTTTTCCTTGGAATTGTCAATTAATTGTGTTTGATTGGTACAAGTTTTCACGTGAAAAATATTTAAATTTTGGATCTTTTTGTATTTGTTTAGCCGAGTTTTTCATGAAAATTGTCAATTAAAGGGATATAATTTGTTACAATTCCACTTAAAATTTGTTTCCACTGAAAAAAAATAAAAAAATAAAACATTTTTCCCACTTAAGTAGTGAGAAAATGAATTCAAGGAAAATCAAGAATTTGTGACCATGTGAGAGAGTGAGAATTCCAATTGCCAAGAAAAAAATCCAATCAAACAATCAAAAAGTGTCATTTTCCATGGAATTGTCACCCTATCAAACAATGCCTTTTTGTGATTGAAAAAAAATACTTTTTTTTATATAGTTTTTTTTTTTTGTTAAACTTTTTGAATAAAATAGTATTTAAAATGAATAATTTTAATAAAGATAATGTTGGAAAGTAATGTGTATAAATATAATACTTCTTTAATATTTCAATGCGGATAGATTTCGAGTGAGACAAGTACATAGAAATTGTGGATGAAAATAATGGCTCCCAAAAAAAGAATTTATGGTATATTGTAAATTGAAACAGATTTGTAGAATTTGATCATGTAATCGAACATAATAATATTAACTCGTCAATCCTGTCTACAAAATATGCAATCCGGTCCTCGATTTTAATCATACAAACTTCAATTATTACAATTTTATGTATTATCCCTACTCCATTTGTCATCACAATCTCCCATAGTCACAATTCTTTTGAAAACGACATCATCCATCTCAAGTCACTAGAACTACAACTAAACCGTGGATTACCATATTTAATTTACATTTCAGTAACAAGGAAAAAAGTCGAAATACACTAATTTGAAGGTCCTCGAACCCATCGAGCTGAACCAGATTTCGATACACCGGAATAATAGTCACCTACATTTGCCACAAAGAGCGGGTCCCTCTCTTCAAATTTAAATTCATTACTTGTACATCCACTTGGATTTCCCTCATCAACTCGTTCCAACTCTTTCGTTAGATCATCCATCGTCTTTCTTAATGTAGATTTACTCATTTGCCCTGACTCTCCGGTAGAGACACCGACCATCGTGACCTTCGGAATGAAAGGGGACAGTTTTGTCTCTTGTCTTCTGTGTTCCCGGGTTGAATTCACCTCACTGTGGTGAAAGGAGAAAGTTTAGCATAAATGTAATGCTTACATTCCATGAAAATAAAAAAATTGAACGTGTGTTTTGACAAAAGAGCTCCAATATAGTGGGAACCTTCTGTCTGCTATGTCATGCTCTCCTTGCTGTTGCTTCAACCAAGGGTGACTTGACCAATCTCCAAATGGAAAGCGAAAATTTGGAGCCGTTCCTTGTTTATCCATTGTTTCCACCTCTGAAGCACTGAGATTCTGAACATTGTCATCCATGAATGAAGAGTCAGCAATGAAGTTGGATGGCTCGTGAGCTCTCATAAAAGAAGCTGCACTCCTGCAGCAGAAAATCTTATCAGGAAGTTCCACGGAAAAAAGCTGTATACACGCAAACAAAGAATCCGGCCAGTCATTGCGAGCAGATTAGTCTCTTGAACATATCAAAGACATGAAACTTGGTATATTGGTGAGCAAATGAAGGGAACACAAAAAAAGGGCAGAATTGGATTCTAAAATTAGTCGGATAAGAAACAAGTATCACTTCGTGTTTGCACTAAATTGCGAATGAATTGATAAAGTAAAATTTCAAGATCTATTTTCAACAAAAGACGAAAGATTGTGTAACGGGTACCGTTTCTCAAATGAGTCGACCACGTAAGGAAATTTGGGTTGAATTCCAGAGGCTTTTCGCAACCACCTATTCCCGAGAAGAATTTTATCCACCCCGTACAGAAGCTGAATCTCAGCAGCCTTTGATATGGCACTCAAGAGTATACCAGGGTTACTCATCTCATCCAGCACCTCTTGAATCTGTTATACATAGGTAAGAACTCTTAGTTGAATGGTGTTTGCCGGGGAAGAAAATGTGTTTTGGGGATGGGGGGATGTTTGGCTATTGTAAATTACTCCCAAAAATGTTTCAGAATGTTACTTCTTCAAAAAACAAAAAAAGAAAAATAATTAAATAATAAATAAATAAATAATCATTTATTTTGATAGTAACTCTTACCTTCGTCAAAATAAGTAACTTATTTACAACAGTTATAACTAAAAAAATAATTATTTTAAAACTTACTTACATGCTTACAATTAAGCTTACTCATAAGTAAACCTACTAGCCTTAGCTAAACATGCTCTTAGATAATCTACTTCCGGCGGAACAGTTCATTTCCCACCTATCACCTATGTTATATCAGTTCTCCACTGCCTTTTTGCCACTAATCATTGTCATAGATTCAGAATGGTTGTGATATAAATGTTTTATAGCAAATAAGAAACAGTAGACGCATTGATTTGTACCTCTGGATGTTCCAACATGCTTTCTGCCATCTCTTCAACTACATCGGCTGCAAGGTTGTCGTCAACAATATCCCGTTGGCGCTGTAAATGTCGTGTTTGAATTAATGAATGGAAATGCTGGTCGGCAGATTCTTCAAGAATGTTGTCAAGCATGTTTTTGTCAAAGAAGTACGGGGTATACCTGATAAAGAAGAGTAACATCACAAGTGTCGGAAACTGAAATAAATTTAATTGAGAAAACAGTAAAACTTACAGAATTCTATGCAAGTGTCAAAAAAAAAAAAACTAAAAAATTTGAGAATCAGGAAAAGGAGAATTTGGCTGGGATTCTAAAATTCCAAATTTCAAATCAAGGACAGATTACTGTATATTTATGGACAAAGGACTGAAACTTGTACAAACTGCGCACATTTTCGTACACATTCGCTTCTCCATGGATAAAAGAATCTGTGCCTAATTATGAATTCGTGAACTCCAGAAAGTAACTAGTATATATAGGTTCTAATCTGAACAGCATGGAGGACATGCAAACGTATTAACTAACCACTTTATACCGTCAGATGTTGCTATGGCAATATCCAAGTTTTGAGCACTAAAAACAGGAACTCCCTCCACCTTCTTCTTCCTATCGCTGTGCAACATGGTCTTAAGAAGTTTGTTTGCCTCCTTCACCTGCAAGCAGTAGTAAAACACTTTTGCATGACAAGATAATATCAGTGTTCCTCAAACACCATGCTAACGTGTCATTCAATATTTGACAAGATATCTGCTTTCTTGAAAATGTAGTGCTTCAACTATTTGACAATGTCAAATTTGTGTAACACAGCACTGGCTTAGCTTTCTATTACTATTAATTACATGTCAGAATATTCATGTCCAAAGTCCTGAAATTTATGACGGAATCCCCACGCCTAAACTTTGACAAACTGCAAGCATGAATTAGCCCCCGTTTGGCCCCCTTTATCTCTCTTTAATTTAATTTTTAACTAGTTTTCAACCCAATTTTTTTTACAACAATGGGGCCCCAATGTTTGTATCCTATCTAATCACTTGGCAGAGGATATCAATATCGAAGGCACCGTTGGACAATGTAAGGACATTACCACCCTCCACTTTCCCTGACAAATTACAAAATTACCCCCCCAATGCATAGCCCTAGTTTTGACACCTAATGTTTGTAGGGTATTACAGTCTTTTAGTCCAATAGTGTAAAAATTTCCATTGATTATTATTGACCACCAATTCCACGTCACCTTCAATGTCAGTTGGAATGGATACATGGGGCCTGCATATGGTTGAAAATTTTGGCAAATAACGAATTTTAATGGAATTTAAAGGGGGCTAAAAGGGAGCTTAGTGATTCAAAACCTTTTAGTGATGTGTATGCTCTAATTTCCCCCCAAAAGAGCTAGTTGGAATGACTAACCTGTTTCTCATTTGCAATAAATTGAAATAAATGAGGTTTTTCCTGCAAAGCACATAGAAAAAAATTCATTAATCTCAATTAGGCTAGCACTACATATTTTAAGAGAATAAAAAACTAATAATTGCATCTGAAAATATGCTCACCAAATGAACGTATGCATAAAATAGCTATTTACTTACAAAAAGTATCATAATTTAAAGTAAAATACAAGATGCGATTAACAAGGATGTTCCCATTGGTTAAGGGTATAAAGTTATATAAGATTCCAGATTCCCATTTTTAACTCCTCACTTGGAACTCCATGCTAACTCAAAAGGGAGCACGCAATCGTGGATAGGAAGAGTATTTCTCAAGAAATGAGATGCAACAATTGGTATAACTATATTATAAAATAACGAAAACTAACTTTTGGAAGGAAAAAAAAAAGCTAAATCAAGAAAAATAACAATATCTTATGTCAACGCGTATTACTACTTTTTTGCTCTTAATCGAGTCCCCAATCCCTACGCGACACAAAAAGTAAATGCCCAATTAGTAAATTATTGGTCATTGAAATTGAGAAGCTAGTACCTTGAAATGTTCATAGGCTATATCAAGACGACAGGCACCAACCACACCACTGGGTATATTCAGCCATTTTACATAGGAAACTGGAAGTATAATGAGTTAGAGTGCAAATCATCTATAACCACAAATAGGTTAATTAAGTTTGAATAAAACATGCCTTTTATCTACAGAAGAGGAAAGGAAAGCCAATTATACGTATAAAATTATAAGAATGTGAAGCAGATGACATTGTGATATCATGTAGTAGAATGAAAGCATCATGAACTTCATAATGGACAGGAATCCAAATCCATCTTATGTAATGATAAAACATAAACGACTCCCACACCAAAAGAACAGCTATCATCCAGAAGCTGCTGCTTTCATCAGACCATGGGAAGCTTCAAATATAAACAGGGTAATAAAATACGTTTCTGAGCAGGTAGAACAAATTAAATTATAAGGAATAATGAGTTGGAATGTCATACCAGCATCACCCAGATCCATGAAAAAACGAAATACAGGACCATTCCTTTCGCTCTTAGTAACTGATGCAAATATCTTCTTTAGCCACTCTGGAGTTCTATAAATTATGAAAAACACCAAAACAAAGAATAAATTATCAAAAAGTACTCTATTTGGAGTTTCTGAATATTAAAAAGGTATGTGTAATTGACCATCGGAAAAATATATAACAAGAATGCAAACCCTGTGATGAGGGGGACCTTCAAAACTAAATGGGCAAAATTTCTTCAAAGTATCAGTTAGACAAAAGTTCTAGCATCTATTTAGAAAATAATATGTGAAAAAAGCCGATAATAATCCCATAATCCCAACAATGCAGTTTCCAATCTCGGTATGTTTAGTATAATTAACGACAGTCTTATCTTCAGTATAATGTATGGCTGCATTCATTTAGGACTTTGATAATAGCAAAGCCAAGATCATTCGGATCAAAAAATAGGTCTAGGACTGAAGGACACACATGAATATACTTCAGGGGACCGAGAGAACGACAATTGAAGATTTCACTAGGTATAAAATAGAAAAAAAAAATGATGAAGTATCTTCTTATTTCTCAGCTAGAACTTCCGTTATCAAACATGACCAGACTCTCTTTCTCTTGATCACTTAAATTAGAAGGAAAATACAAGAAGCAGGTTAATGTTAAATATATAATCAGCAAAAGTTTGTTACTAGTCATGTAGCATTCATCTCTGCGTATCAATGCTTTAGCAGCTCTAGCCCTCCTGTGAGAAATGGGCAATGAAATCCTTCTGTTGGGCATGCATGAAGCCGGTATGGATAAAGAACTCCCAGAATGTTATTTTTCCAAAACATAGTCTGTATATATCTATTAGGCTCAAAATCAAGAAAGCAAAGCAGTCTGTGCATTCCACATAGATCAGACACCTATGGGCACTGTAACTCAGTTTCTATCCATGAAAGAGTCCTTATGTAATCCCCAGCAATTATTTTGCATTTGGTCATCTATAAAACCTTATAATTGTAGAGCTCACACCGGTAATCCGTCTACTCGAAGGAAGGTACTTCAATATTAAAAATTTCCTCCTGTAAGAGTCCACTGGGCAACGATAGTCCCCCCAAATTCATCCGGTTAATCTCTTTTTGAAAGAATTTGTAGCATGCCATAACTTAATTTCAGAGTGTGTTTGGGCCACATTATTTTGGAAGAATGTATTTTGAAATAATAAATTTATGGAGAATATGTGGTTGAAAAAGAAGGAAAAATTATTGATATGATAGAAAATATTATTTTAATGAAAAATGTGTGGTTAAAAATGAATAGATAAAAAGAAGGAAAAGTTGTTGATATGATGAAAAATATTATTTTATTGAAAAATGTGTGATTGAAAATGAGTAGAAAAATGAAAATGAAAATTTTAATGTGTACCAAACAGGGGCTCAGTTTATAAAACCTTACTTGTAAAGAAGGACTTTCCAAGGTCTTTATGAATTTGAATCACTAGCAATTTCAACTACAAATTTGAATTTTTTTTACCACTCCAATGGTCCAAAATTCAATCACAATGGAAGGAGTCCATTACCTACAATCTAAATGCCAAGTTTTGTAAGTTTTCTAGCCAAAACTATGGATATAGGCCCTTTTCATTTTTAGTATGTTTTCACATACGAGTTTTCTACCCTTTCTAAGACATCTTCCCCCTTCTCACTCAATACCACGTGGGTAGTGTGGTTATGGAGAGTTATGGGAGGTTGAGGAAAGTGAAAGATTTGAACTCAAAGTTCAAATCACTCCCTCCATTTCATTTTTTATATCTTCTGGGTCAATTCATCCCACATGGTGATAAACCTCCCATTAGGTACATTTAACTCTAGAAGGGTTAAGAAGACTTGTGCACTAGCGGTGAAGAAGCAGCAACAGATTCTGTAAACTAAACAGAACAGCTTCAACAGAATTAGTTACTAGAGGCTTATATAAATGGACAGGAGGAACCATGGGGCATAATTTGGTTATTGTCTGGGGAGAGTAATAGAGCCTCTCGAATGCTCTGCAATTTATTGTATTTCCTTTCATTCAGATTGTACTTATAACGGCCCGAAAATTTTAGAATAAAATTTTATTTGATTTATATGCTATATTTTTAATATTTTGATTTAAGCATATTTTGATAATATTGAAATGTTGAGGGACTAAAGTGAAATATGTTTTAAATTTTTTTTGCATGTCAAATAATTAGATTTTGATAGAGTAAGTTTTAATATATCAATAGTGGACTCTTTACATTGGACTCTTTTTGTAGCTTGTAATTAATTAGAAGTCTTCGATTCGAGAAAAAGTTAATTCGGATAAGTTAATCTCGAAATATTGAAGTTTAAAGAAATTTTAATTTATTAGTTTTTAATTAAATTGAATTTGGATGAGGGTAGCCGCGTGTATCTAAAGATGGATATAGAATAACATTTTTACTTGATTAGATTTGTATTTGAATTAAAAAGCTATCATCACTATTACTCATTGGGATTAGAATTATAACCTCCACAAGGAAACCTATTCTATACAAACCACTGACTGTGCCCAGGGAGACAGAAGATAGCTCAAGAGTATAGAGATAAGAGTTTGAGAAGAAAAACACTTAATTTATTTGGTAAAAATTTTAAAATCAAAAATTGAAAATTACAATTGCAAACTTTAAAGAAATCTTTAAAATTACAAAGATAATTTAAAACTTTCTTGAAGATGAATATCTCCTGCTATTTCACAATTGATTTTGAAGAATGGAAATCTAAGATTTCATCTCATTAATCTCTGATTTTTTTTTTGAAGAATGGAAATCGGAGATTTCATCTCATCGATCTCTGATCTTAAATCAGAAGAAGATTTTGAAGATTCAGCTTTTAACCTATTCATAATATTTTCAATACTACGAGGTCCATCTAAAGGATCATTTGGTTTTGAAGGGAGTAGAGATTGAACTTTTTCTTTAGCTGAGGATTGTTAATTTTCTCAACTATTTATTGAATAAGTTCTTCTTTAGTAAGAACGTTTACGGTTTTGCATCAACAAAGTTCCTTAGATTGATTAGAAGAGGATGAGGAATTAGAACTAGTTTCTAATTCGGAATCAGAAGATTCTTCTTCATCAGAAGAGTTGATTAAATTTAGAAGTTCAAATTTAATATCTTCATCTATTTGAAGATTATATATATTGCCTTTCATAGGACATTTATTGGAATAATGTCTTGTTTGTTTGCATTTCCAGGAAATAACATTGGAATTTTTTGAAAATTTCTTCTTTGAAAATCATTTTCTAGAAAAAAAACTTGGAATAAGATTTTTGAAAAATTCTTTCTTTTTGAGAATTCTTTTTTCTTCTATAGATATTTTTTCTTCTATAGAAACTCTTTCTTTTTGTTTTTGAAGAAGGGGGAGTAATTTTCTCAAGGCCATATTGTTCACAGAATGACCAAGCCCTCTACGGCTTTCAGAGCTTTCTGATTTTAATTCGGCTTTGAGTTTAAGATCATTGCAAAGAGTAAGACCTTCTTTATTGATAAAATGAATACTTTTCCATATGTTAGTTCTTCATATGGATGTTATTATTATTGATAAAATGAATAATTTTCCATATGTAAGTTCTTCATATGGATGTTATTATTGTTCTGACTTTTGATAGAATTTTTAACTTTTTTTGCAAAGAGCTTAGGAAGTCCAGATATAAATCTTTCTTTCCAATAAGATTGATTACAATCTTCTCGAAGTAAAACACGAGTTAAAAACATGTCTTTATACCACCGAAAATCATGTAGTTTTGAACATTGAAGATTCATAAGAATATCGGATTGTTTATCAAGAACATCAACAGGTGTTCCAATAAAATGTTTGACGATACTATAAATAATAAGAACAGCAAAACTGTCATTTTCTCCAGTTTCATCATTTTGGGGATTTAGTATTTGGTGTTTATCTTCATTATCAAGATAATTATGCCGCCATTGTTTAAGTTGGCCTGTAAATCCGATAACAAGATTGATAGTTGAGGTTTTCAAATCAACACCTTTGAATCGATATGTCTTCCAGCAGATAGACATGACTTGAAGGAGTCGAATGATCTCATATTCGGTAGAACCGTCTATATTCCATTCGACCACAGAGTAACCACTGAAAGAAGTTTGAAATTTTGTTTTTTCTTCGAAAAGCAAATAAGGAGCAGAATGTTGAACATAGTAAGGAGGTACTTTTGAATATTGATTTTTCTGTCCAAATTTGTTGATATGAGATATTTCATTTTCAACAAATTGATCTTCCAGATTATAAATAGTATTGATATTTTTTGAAGAGGAGGATAGTTTAGATATTTAAGTTGCAAGCACTTTTAGAACTTGAGTCTCATTATCTAATTTTGCTAATTGAGGAATCATATTTGAAGGGTGTGGTTTGAATAAAGAGTTGATAGGTGTCTTACCCTTGTCAACAATTTTTTATATTGATTTCTCAGTGTCAGAATTTATCTCAATTCTGTTAAGCTGAGTACACATAGATTGTAAAACAATATTTGTATAATTATTTTGAGATTGAATATTTTTTATATCTTTAGCAACGACTTCAGAATCATCTGGTCGTTCACTAGGTATATCCTTTTGAGGGAAGAAGCAAGAATTTCAGTATTTCCTCGAGAGACTACAATTTCTTGCATACGAGGATGAGTAGCTTGAAAGCTTTCACCTTTTGGTGGCTTCCAAGTCTTTTTTGAATCATTTGTATTTTGACCAGTTTTTGTTTTTGTGGGGTTTTTTTATTATAAATTTTGAAATATGCACTCATAAAAACTTAAAATCTTCTGGAAAAGATTTAAACACTTCCCAGTAAGATTCAATTTCTTCTTTTGAAATAATTTTTGAAAACTTTTAACTTTAGGAGTTTTATCGGCAATAAATTCATTTCTCCTATCTATTGTAGAAGAAATAACATTATATTGCTGGTCAAGCCTCTCTGAAGGAGGTGCCATACAAGAAAAATTTGGAGAACCAGGTCGTTCCAGCTCATCTTCCTTTTCTTTTTGATAATGAGTTTTTGAAATATTATGATTGAAATCAACTTCTTTTAAAGAAGAAAGAGGTAGAAAATCTTTCAAATTGAAAAGTATTACTCTTAGTTCTAGATGAATAAGATCTTTGAAAAGTATTCGAAAATGTTGGCTTATCAAAAATTACTTTTAACATATCCATCGGGGAATGAAATAATTTGTTTAGGAATTCTGTGAACAGGGGCTAGAACTGGATTTTGAGCATTCTCAAAATCTCATTCTAGTCCACGAGATTGAGGATTCCAGGGAATTCTCTTAGGAATCTTGATATTTAAATGAAGAGGATTGACTTCTACTAAAAGACTTTCCTCTCTTGGAGAAGATCAAATAGCACAAATATTGAGTTGAGTATTATTCAAGTCAATAATATATTCGATATATTAAAAAAAAAGCTTTTGATCTATCATTAACATCAAAATTCTTAGTTTGAATTTGAAGATTCAGAGCATTCAGAATAGCTCCATCTTGAAGACTGATTGAAAAATTTGAATAATAGTTTGAAAATATAGGACCACTCTCGAGATCAGATTCGAGCACAGAGAGTAATGAATGTTCAAACCTTAGGAGTCTCTTGTCCCTTAAGGTTAGAAGAGCAGGAATGTCTAGACTAAGTCTAAACAAGGGTTTGACTGCTATTTGCACAAGTCCAACATGAAGATATTTAAATTTCTTCTTGTGGGCTAAAATAGCTTCTTTGGAAAAAAGATTAATAAAAACAATTTGATTTTTGATAGGGATCGTTTACTCAAATGTTTTGATAATATAGTTTTCAGTAAAATCAAACTTTTCTATCTCATAAGTAGAACTTTTATCTACCTTAGGGATAGTCCAATTTTGAAGTCTTTGCTCTATCTGGACAATTTGAAGTAAAATCATTTGATGCAGATGATGAGGATGCAAATACAAATGCATGATCATCTAGTTCTTCATTATCATTTTGAAAAATATTTGATAAATAGTTATCTCTACTATTTGAACCACTACCTTTGCTAAACCAGTTTGACATAAAAGCCATAATTGAAATGCAAGAAAACAGTAAGGGTCCGTTTGATTGGAAATGTGGAAAATTGGTGGAAAGAAAATATTTTATAGAGAAAAGATTTTCCTATAAATTGTTTTACTGGGAATTGTAATTAATTGTATTTGATAAGTATAATTTTTCATGGAAAATATTATTAGTTTGGTGTCCGTTTGGCTCTTTTTTTATGAAAATTGTCCATTAAAGTGAAAATATTTTCTACCATTGGGTCTATAATTTGTTCCAATTGTCAAAAAAAAATTGAAGAAAAATAATCATACCGAATACCATTCATTTTATTCATTTGGCTTTGTTTTGCATGTAAATTGTCAATAAAAATGAAAATGTTTTTTACCATTGTGTAGAATTTTTTTCAATTGAAAAAAAAAACTTGGAAAATATTTACCAACCAAAACATCAAGAATTTATTTTCCTCAAAAATGTGGAAAATTTGTAAAGTTGAAAAATATTTTCCCAAGAAAAGTTTATCTATCAAACACTACAAGAGTTGGAAAATGAAAAAAAAAAAAAAAATCCATTTTCCATGGAAAATGTACCCTATCAAATGGATCCCAACTTACTATTGTAGACAAAATGCTACAAGATGGATTGATACAATGCAAAGCTTAAAACAGGACCACCTAAACACCAACTCCGGCAACACAGCTGACCAACACTTCAGTAGACGTCCATGCAACACACCAACTTAACATTTGACACTTGACACTGTGTAAACAATAGTTTGACACTGTAAACTCGCTTTATTCTCTTATGGCTCTGGTACCAAATAGGCCAAGGGAAAGGGAAGATAGCTCAAGAATATAGAGACAAAAGTTTGAGAAGAAAAATACTTAATTTATTTGATAAAAATTTTAAAATTAAAAGACAGAATAAAATCTTAAATTCCTACCAAATCTCATCTTATTCAAATGAACAAAGAATTACTTGATCACTGTATCAAACTGGATAAAAAACTTATCCAACGAAGTAAATCACCATGGAGTTGTTCAACATTTTATGTTCAATTCCGCTGAAATTGAAAGAGGAGCTCCTCGTCTTGTCATCAACTACAAACCTCTCAATAAAGCTCTTAAATAGATTAGATATCTGTTACCTCAAAAGAAAGATCTTTTGAACAGATTATTCAAAATTGACATTTTCTCAAAATTTGATACGAAGTCAGGTTTATGGCAAATTAAAATTAAAGAAGATAGATACAAAACTACTTTTAATATTCCTTTTGCTCAATATAAATGGAATGTCATGCCATTTGACCTAAAAAATGCTCCTTCAGAATTTCAAAAAATTATGAATGATATTTTCAATCCATATTCAAATTTCCTTATTGTTTATATTGATGATGTTTTAATATTTTCAAAATGTTTCAAACGTTTCAAACATCTCAATACATTCATACATGTCATCAAAATTAATGGTTTAGTAGTTTATGCTAAAAAAGTTGTTTTATGTCAAATAAATATTATGTTCTTAAGGCATACCATCTACGCAACTATTACACCCATTCAAAGGAGTCTAAATTTCACTAATAAATTTTCTGATGAAATCCTGGACAAAAATATCCTACAAAGATTTTTAGGTTGTGTCAATTATGTAGGTGACTTTTTCAAAGAGATAAGGATCTTATGTGTCCCTCTTTTCAAAAGACTACAAAAGAACCTTGCCCCATGGAGTTACGAGCATATAGTGGGCCGTGGCTATACAAAGTCAAAAAAGTTGTAAAAAGTATTCTGTGTTTATTAATTCTTGACCCCACTACCTGAAGGCAGATTTCACTTTTAAGGCAACCGAGTAAATTAGAAGATTTGGAGTGTGATTTTGGTTTCTTCTCATCAAATCAAGGTAAGATACTTTTGTGCAAGTGGTTCGTTTCCTTATACTTTTATATTTAGTAATTTATACATGAATTGACGTGGACCTTCGGATTGTTTTTAAGAGATATGAGATCCTTCTGGAATTTAAAATGACCTAAGATGGGCATGTCGCTTGGTCACAGATATACTCCATAAGAAAAGTGGTATGAAATGTTTATTTTATTGTTATATAAGTTTGTATGGAAACTGCACGTATCCAATTGAGTATTTTTAAATACTCTTACAAAATTTTACAGGTTACTTCAGGCCGATTAGAACTGCAGTAGGATGGTGATGTGGATTGCCAAAAGGAATTGAAGAAATAAAAACGATAAGTTTTTTTATCTCCTAGTTTATTAGATTTTTAATTATTCAAAGACACGCTTATTAATTAGTTAACTGATTATATTTAATTTTTTTTCAAATTCAAATTCCTTGTGTTTAGTTGATATTTATTGCTGAAATAAAGTTATATTTTTATTTGTATCGTTTTCGCTTTTAACGTAAAGAACATTTAATTTTTGGTAACACTCCGATGCTTATGAAATTTTGGGGTGCTCCAGTACTTCCATATATTACATAACAGAAATTCATAATCTGTTCCATGGTCTTATCAATTGGTATCAAAGCATCGATTCTAGGGCAATGACAACAGATTGGAATAAAGAAGTGTAGTGGAGGCTATCGAAATAGGCGAAGTGGTTGAACTTCTCTTAAATTTGTTGCAGGCTCGATTGCCTTGAAGACAATAAAAATGAAAAACTAAATGGACCAGCCAGAAGTCGTATGCACGATGGTCCAACTGGTTATGGGTTCTTAATGGGTGCTATACTTATGGTTTTCAGAACGGGTGGGATGAAAATATCAGTAATGGAAAAATGGATGAGTTGATGACTCGATGGGAGAACCATGAGCGTGAGAGGAAAGAAAAAGGATCGGCAGTAACAACACCGGAGCAATCAATTAATTCCATATGCAACGGAAAAATTCATGATTCGTGCGGACTATAAGAAAAACTTGGAGAAGAATCGAAGAATTGGCTGCTGGATAATTTCCCCCCTCACTAGGAACGGTCGGAAGTGAAATATCCAAGAACCAATCCCTGGTTCTAGAATCGCCATTGAAAGAAGATTTAGATTCGGAGTTGGTGAATGAGGACATTGGGATGGTAAGCACAATGGGCTGACCCGAACCAGCGAGTTAAGCCAGCTAGTAGGGAATGTGATGATGCCAATCTACCACAAATCTATTACCTAAAAGACAAAATTCCTTCAAGTTATTTCCGAGGGTAATTATGCCAATGCAGGAAGGGAAACGATTAACCATCAATGGTGGGAGAAGAATTCAATCAAGTATGACAATAAAGATAAGGGGTTGCAAGGTTTGGTGGTCAATAGAGATTCTGGTGGAACAAAGGACAAAGTGGAGGAATCAGGTATAGAGGGAGTACAAGGAGGGAATGAGGCAGCCACAATAAAAGGGGTATCTGTGCTCAATTCTCTAATGGGTGGACTCACACTGTTGCTATTGAAGTCCAATAATTAGGAATTTGATTGGAGATTATGCTACCTGCTTCGACTCACAATATGGGGAGAGAACTCAAGATTGTCCTAATAATGCAACTGCGCCTTGACAACATCAGTAGGCTACACCCTAATATTGCATGTCTACTGCTTATATTTGATGCTAATGAGATGCTGAATTATGAGTTACTGTAGCCCAACTTACCAGATATCACCTTGAGGACAAGGTATCTTTGGAACCCGAGGGTAATGATAAACCTCCCTTTAGGTACATGTAATTCTAGAAGGGTAAAGAAGACTTGTGCACTAGCGGGGAAGAAGCAGCAACAGATTCTGTAGACTAAACAGAACGGCATGAACAAAATTAGTTACTTGAGGCTTATATAAGTGGACAGGATGAAACATTATGGGAGGGCAGAATTTGATTATTGTCTGGGGAGAGTAGTAAAAACTAAAAACCCACAGAAAACACACAAATAGGTGGGACCCATTTTTTGCAATAATTATTTCACATGGGGCCCACCCCCCATGTAAGTATCTGTCTGACAGAAAAAATCCTCAAATGCTCTGCAATTTATTGTATTTCCTTTCATTTAGATTGTACCTCCATACATTCCATAACAGAAATTCATAATCTGTTCCAGTTTCTTATGACATGGGTGATTCATGATCTGTTTTTCAACAATTCACACTCGCACATGATGGACTTGACCTAAATTCTACAAGACAACTAACACCAAATTTCATATTTGTCCCAAGATGCATCTCACAAACATTCATATAGCAAATAGATCTTGCGGCCGACGGGTATGCTTTTAGAGTTCAATGTACTAAAAAACTGTTTGGGATAGATAGTAGCTCTACCGAAGGAACATTACATCTCGCTATACTTCAAACTCATTTTTCAACAATAATTGAAGCATTTTCGATCCTCAAATATTTAAATAACATACTTGAACTCCACAAGGTATTCTTGTATTCACAATTGTGTTCTAAACTCAAAATGGTTAATACAATTGTCCAATAGTGAATATAAATGGAAGTTTTAGCGAAAATGGTCTCCTTTCCTACTCGATACCCTCAAATTTGAAAATGTCCTCTTAAACTGAATAAAATATAGTTATAGGCAACATGCTTGAGTTATAACACCAAAATAAAATCTTGAAAAACAGTTAAAAATCATAAGGGTATAAGAATCCCAAAAAAATTCTAGGACGAATCTAAAAACATATACTTAAAAGTATAATACCCAACAATCAATATACCAAAACATCTGGAGAACTCTCACCAGGTAGAAGAATCCCTAAATAAAATTCTAGAATCAATAAAAAATATTCAAAATTTTACAGAAAATAATTTTCATGTATTTACAAATGCATTTTAAACATTATATACATGAAAAATATTTTAAAGTCTCTAAAATTATAATTTCATAAACTGTAAAATCCAGAATATACAGGGACTAATTTGCATTTAGAAAGCTGCAAATAGCCATTCACGAGCCAGTACGTGCCTTTGAAACAATGCTGTAATTTTATTTAATTTTTTTTATACATATCCTTGCTGCGCGACACCCAGTCTCATCATTGGCGCGTGAACTCCACGTGCTACCTTCTAGGCGTCGTGGAGTTTTTCATTATAGTTCTTTAAACTATTAGAAAGATCACTATGCAGCCCGAAATGTATCCTACAATTCAGGAATATGTTTTTAAAAAAAGTTTCTTTATGAGATAGGGTTTCAATTTCTCCTAGAATATGAAACCAAATATCCTGAAATTTTTCAGACGTAATATATGTCATGAAAGGAGCATATTTTATGAGTTTCATGAATTAATATAATATACTCCATAAGGTGCCATTAAAGACCAAGTCATAAAGGATTTTCATCACATTGAATCATTTCCAGCATGTTAACATGCAAGGAAACAACCTGTCTCTGCTCTGATACCAATGAAAGAATTTGCAGCATACCATAACTAAATTTCAGTTTATAAAACCTTACATGTAGGGAAGGATTTTCCAAAATCTTTATGTAGTTGAATCACTTGCAATTTCAACTCAAAAACTGTATTTTTTATCACTCCAAAGGTCCAAAACTCAATCACAATGGAAGAAGTCCATTACACAGAATCTAGATGTTAAGTTTTGTGAGTTTTCTAGCCAAAACTGTGGTTATAGGCCCCTTCCGTTTTTGGTGAATTTTCCTTCTCACTCAATAGCACATAGGTAAAGTGGTTATGGAGAGTTATGGCATGTTGAGGGAAGTTAAGGGTTTGCATTCAAAGCTCAAGGCATTCCCTCCATTACATTTTTAATGTCTTGCAGTCGGGTAATTCCATATGGGCAACCCTCGATCCATTGTCCAACATTTTGAATATAATAATTTGATTAATACTCTATTTCAGTAGTATAAAGAGCTGTAGTGATTAGAATTAGCCAAAAAATTCTGACACCGATTTACTAATAAAAATTATATTAGCAATCATATAGCTATACATATTGACGGATAAGCATACGTTATTTCATATAAAAAGGGTACCTTTTAGATAGGAAGGGGATGTCGAAATGGGTAGAAACAGCCATTAAACCAGTACCGGAAAGGTCGCACATGCTGAAAACCTGGCCCACAAAGGCCGGTCCCCCACCCTTGCTGGTCGAGATTCTGACCGCGGAAGGGAACCCTGAAGCTGAATCAGAAGGTCTGTTCTTGATAGCAGAGGAGGATGGCTGGGATGTTCTTGATTGGGTTGAGGAAAGCGAATCAGGCTGAGTGGACTCGAATGGTGAAGCGAGTGAGAGGAATGAGTTGGGGAGGAGAGGGATGTGAAATTTTGGGGAAGGTGGTGGTGGTTTGGCGGTGAGGAGGGAGAAGAAGTTGATGGAGGCGGAGTGGAGGAAGCGGGAGAGGTGGTTGCCATTGTCGGCTGCGGAGGCCATAGGATGGCGGAACCCTGGAGGGCAAACCGGTGGATTATGTTGGGATTTTCTTCCCCAATGTGCAGTTAAATTTTTATGACGATGGAATAATATTACTTCTTCAATCGTTCACGGGACAGATGTCAGATGGGAAGAGAGACAAATGTGAATGATAATGAATTGTCCTATTTTCGATAAATACATTATTAACTTACATGTAAAAGAAAAGGTGTTGGACATTTTTTTTTCCTACATAATAAAAAGAGTGAGTTTTGATGACAATATTCATAAGCCAAGTGGTTGAGCTGCGTTAGTTAGTTAGCCGAGCCATGTCCATTTTTTTGCTTTCTTTTTTCCCCTCTTCAGTCAAGTCAGTCATTTCACTTTCTCCATTTCTCCAAGCAACGTCCCATACCTCTTTCCTCCTTCTTTCCTTCGGTTTCTCTGGATCCTTCTCTCCTCCCTTCTCCCTTTCTCGTGATTTCGTCTCCTTCCACAGATTTCTCAATATCATCTCTCATTTCCGTTTTTCTTTTGTAGGTTATGTTGGTGTTTTTGTTGTACCTATTCCCAAATTTCAATTGCAAGGAAAACGCATACCGGTAGCCAGCAATTGTGCAAATTGAATCTCAATCCCTCCATTTTTCGTTGAAGTCTTTCGCGTCGTACCCGGCGGTCCCATACCCCCGACAAAATCGTAAGAAGAAGANGATTTTTTATTTATATTTGCGTACTATCTTAAGTTGGATGCTCTATTGAAATTGATAGTTTAGATTTTATTGGATCTATTGTTTTGCATTTTTTTTTTCTTTTTGCTTATAATTTGAAACTTAGTTATTTGGGGCTTAAATCTGAAGTTTTCTACTCGAGACTTCCCACTTTGATTTGGTATTTCGGTTCTTCCAATTTGGCCCATTTCCGAGTTCCCATTTCAGGTAATTCGTTGTTCCCAACTTTTTTGAGGAAAATAATACTTTTCATTTTAGTATATGTGAATTATTCTGGTGTTGAGTATTTTTAATTTTCAATTTATTGTTCTCCTATGCACGCAGTGATGTATGTTGAATCAATTGCACAAGCCTGCTTGGATCAATATTCTTGGCCTTGGAAGTGTGAGGGGGAGCGCCACACGTATGAGAAGTGCGAGTATGAGCTTGTCATGGAGAGAATGCTCCAGATGGAGAAGATCCGTGAGCAAGAAGCCAAACTAAAGGGGTCTCAGAAAGGCCAGTTGCCCATTCTGCTCATCCTTAAAACAGCCGATGCTTGACTGTAAAAGGTGATTTCTTTAAGCCCTTGTTAAATCTAATTACGTGTTCTATGAAATTAATTAATAGCATGATGATGAATTTAGCCTTCTATTATTGCTGGTTATTATTAATATTGTGCATTTATTCTATAGTTTTCTTCATTGTGCTCTTCATTGATGGGTTTTCTTTATTTCTCAAGAAAATTTTTGTTTTGCATAATCTGAATGGGAAGTTATAGCAATATTTCATCTTGCCAGGTCAAGATACAATCTATTAAACTTATGATACGACTTAGTGTGCTGAACCAATGTGCATTATGAAGTCTTACCTCACTCTGACTGGACGATTGAAGTATCTGAATAATCACTTATGATTACTT
>CAIGRF010322403.1:24027-37567 GCA_903798235.1 Fraxinus ornus | reverse complement strand
CTCGATTTCAAGTATCTACACTTGTAGATTTATGTCGACAGTTAACTGAGAGTAGCAGGTCAGAGACTTATATTATGGTTACTCGATTGATCCGTCTTGTACTGACTTTACCTGTTTCTACCGCGACTACTGAGCGAGCATTTTCAGCAATGAAACACGTGAAGACGGATCTTCGTAACAGAATGGAGGATGACTTTCTTGGTGATTGTATGACACTCTTCATCGAACGAGAACTTGCTCAAAAGATAGATATAGATTCTGTTATAGATGAATTTTATGTTTCGAAACCTCGTCGGGAACAACTTCAAATTAAATAAATTTGACTTTAATTTATTTATGAATTTATTATATCGACTTTTAAATTTTAGCCCGTGCGCGAAAAATTCCTGGATCCGTCCCTGGTTAAGTCAAGTTCATACATTATTATTATTCAAGGTCAACTATGACGTGGCCATATGTTGCTAATTCTGTTCAATGTGGTATGGTAAGCTCATACATTATTGTTATTATTCAAGGTCAACTATGGTGAGCTCAAATATTGTTAATTCATTTCAGTTAAGTATGATGAACTTATACATTATTATTATTATTATTATTATTATTATTATTATTATTATTATTATTCAAGGTCAACTATGATGAGTCCATATGTTAATTCAAGTTAATTAAGTATAACGAACTCATACATTATTATCATAATCATCATCATCCAAGGTCAAATATGGCGAGACAATATGTTTTTAAGTCAGTTTAATCTGGCCATGATATTTGCTCAAATTAAGTCGACAACTAATGTTACATCAACACAAGCACGATGGGGTTGAAGAACTTCTTTTATATCAAGTTCATTACAAAAGGAAGAATTGCTACAACAGTACTACAAATACAAAATCTAGTTTAAACAGCAGCATCATCCAGCAAAGGCTCCTCTTGGGCACCCATCTCCTCAACCGAATCTTCCATTTCATGGTATACGACCTTCTGTTTCGTGGAAATGGGCAATGTATTCATTCACCCCTGCCTTCCCTGCCCCATTTAGCTGTTGCTTCAAGTTGGTAGCCTCAACAGTCAAGCATCATCCAGCTAAGGCTCCTCTTGGGCACCCACCTCCTCAACCAAATCTTCCATTTCATTGTATACGACCTTTCTCCAGTACAAACTGAGGCCGTCATACTTAGCCGTTTCATGGAAATGGATAATGTATTCATTCACCCCTGCCTTCCCTGCCCCACTTAGATGTTGCTTCAAGTTGGTAGCCTCAACAGTCAACTCGTCTATGCAAGCCTTCAGCTCTCATTTCTCTTTGTCGGTAACCTTTAATGCTAATGAAGCTATCTTTTACAGATTATCAGAGTTCTCCACATGCTTCGTCAGAGCATTCAACTCGCATTTGCAGAGATGGTCTTCCTTCTTTAGTTCATTATTTTCCTTGGAAAGTGCCTCCATCCTCGACTCCGCCTCCGATTGCTTTACCTTGGAGGTTTCAGTGGCTTCATTGACTGAAGATGCCTCAGCCTTTGCTTTATTCAGGGTCGCCTCAGCATCATTTGCTCTTTGGAAGAATTCCTTATTAAGGCCATGCAACTACCTTATCTTCATCTGGGCATTTAAAAAGAAGCCCTGAGAGCGATCCTGCAGGGTGAGTCCAGCCTCTACCATGTCGATTTCGTCATAGGTCTCTACGTACGGGAAGTACTTACCAGTCCGATATTTATGGTGAATCCTTGTAGCCCGTTGGACCTCAGCATGAAGCTTCTCCATCACAGTGAAAGCTATTTCATCATAGCTTCCTCCTAAGAACTTCTAAGTTTTTCCTTCAAAGGGCACAATCCTAGCCTCCCTGCCTCGTCTCCTTGTAACAAGACATGCATCCTTCTCTGCCACCTCTTCTACCTACACAACTCTTACTGAGGAGATGGGTTCAACTTTCAATGGGTCATTGAAATGACTTCCCAAAGGTTGTTTGACATTTTAGGGGAGGTGCAGCATCGGTATTCTTAGTCAGAACTAGCCTCTTTTTTTGGGGCCTCTCCGTCGAAGTCTCAGCCTCCTTTCCCTTTTCTCATTTCTTTTCTAGAGGATGCGGTGAGTTCATCTTTGAGAGGTGCGCCAACTCATCTCTTTGATCCTTATAGGTGGAAGAAGTGGAGCTTAGAGGTTTTTTATTCTTCGCCTCTCCCGGCGCCTCATGAAGAACATGTCTAGCTTGATATATTCTTTCTTGTCATGTTGCCTTGCAAACAAAGAGATGAACCATCATTAATTGGGGCAAAAGAATGCTAATCCAGCAGAACAGCAAAAACAATTGATTATGAACTACTCTACCTTTTGTAGCCATCAGTTGGTGAGTAACAAAAAGGTTTCGCTTCCCAATTACGTTCTTCAAATACCTCTTCTTGGAGGATAGCTCGTAGATTGCTTTGATGATAGCCCACTCAAGTGGCTCCAGCTCGAACTGATTAACTCTAACCGTATAAAGCACACATTAGAAACCTGAAATAAAGAATAGAAGCAAAAGAGAAAAGAGACTTCAGCTAAAGGTAGACTCACCTAACTTGTGGTATTGGGTCGACATAGTTATCTCCGGGATCGCATCTCCATTCATTGTCTGCTAGTCATCCCTAACCCAGAACCAAGATGATTTTCAGTTCTTGGTGAAGGTCAGTGTCCACCAGATGAAGGGAGAATATGAGTCTCTGGAATTTATCAGTACCATCCCTTGCAATCACTCATCCCGCTCGATGCTCTGGGTTGAAAGAGGGTTTTGAAAACATAGGATAGCATATCCTCGCTAAAAGTGACCTCCTTCTAAAGAAAAAAGACCCATGTTAATTAGCTCCATGCAGTGGGCACTAATTGGGTCAGGGCTAAGTTGTAGTGCCTAAAGATATACCTAAAAATGGAGGTATAGCTACACACCCCTCTCTAAGGAAACAAGCCATCTCCTCTGGGGTCGAAACAAACATCTCGACATTGTCAAGGATTCTATACCTCTTCATAAAGGTATCTAATTTCCTTTCCTTTATGTCAATCGCCTACAAGGAAGCCTCCCACCTAACGCTATAGTCTATGAGACCCACCTGCATCATCCATGCACTATGAGGGTCCCCATGGCCTCTATAATCCTATCAATAGGAATTATGGAAGGCATACCCACCTCAGCATAAATTAGTGACATATCTAATTTGAAATACCCCCTAGACGCATTTTTTTTAAGATGAAGCCATTTCATGTGAATTAGATGGGAAAGCTAGAAATTCTTAGTATTTACACGACCTTCAGGTGCTTGAACATGGCAAAAATGGAGTTGGTTGCATGCAAAAGATAGACGAGGTGTTGAAGGATTTCAAAGAATTTTTGCACTTTTGAGTTTTAATTTTCGCAAAGTAAAGAAGAAAGAGAAGGTGGGGCTTGGTCCTTTTTATATATGCAGGAAGGTCGAAACCCCACCGTTGGGTTTATTTCCACTGCGATCTTAGCCTTACACTTGCAGCTACATCCAGCACGTTAAAACCAAAAGGCACTTGTCAGTACCATCCCTTGCAATCACTCATCCCGCTCGATGCTCTGGGTTGAAAGAGGGTTTTGAAAACATAGGATAGCATATCCTCGCTAAGAGTGACCTCCTTCTAAAGAAAAAAGACCCATGTTAATTAGCTCCATACAGTGGGCACTAATTGGGTTAGGGCTAAGTTGTAGTGCCTAAAGATATACCTAAAAAGGGAGGTATAGCTACCACCCCTCTCTAAGGAAACAAGCCCTCTCCTCTGGGGTCGAAACAAACATCTCGACATTGTCAGGGATTCTATACCTCTCCATAAAGGTATCTAATTCCCTTTCCTTTATGTCAATCGCCTACAAGGAAGCCTCCCACCTAACCCTATAGTCTATGAGACCCACATGCATCATCCATGCACTATGAGGGACCCCATGGCCTCCATAATCCTATCAATAGGAATTATGGAAGGCATACCCACCTCAGCATAAATTAGTGCCATATCTAATTTGAAATACCCCCTAGACGCATTTTTTTTAAGATGAAGCCATTTCATGCGAATTAGATAGGAAAGCTAGAAATTCTTAGTATTTACACGACCTTCAGGTGCTTGAACATGGCAAAAAGGGAGTTGGTTGCATGCAAAAGATAGACTAGGTGTTGAAGGATTTCAAAGAATTTTTGCACTTTTGAGTTTTAATTTTCACAAAGTAAAGAAGAAAGAGAAGGTGGGGCTTGGTCCTTTTTATATATGCAGGAAGGTCGAAACCTCACCGTTGGGTTTACTTCCACTACGATCTTAGCCTTACACTTGCAGCTACATCCAACACGTTAAAACCAAAAGGCACTTGTTCAAAATTCAAATCGAAGGCCCAGATTAATCATGGCTTATACACGCTTCATATTTGAGTTATCTCCGCTAACTGTAACAAACCATCATCATTGTGTATGAAATGCGCACACAACGCGAGTCTTGGAAATTGCCAAGCACCCATTTGTTTTGCTATGGGAACAAGCATTTCTTTCAAATCATTAGAGCACACTGCCCAATTCACTTCAACCCTAACAAACAAGCTCGTCCTTTACTACAAGGACCTCTCCTCATTTGACTCAACCTTATCAGAAGGCTTCAACTTCATCTAACAGGCATGTCCTTTACTACAAGGGCCTCGCCTCATTTGACTCAATCTTATAACATGCTTCAATGTTATCTAACAAGCTCGTCCTTTACTACAAAGGTCTCGCCTCATTTGACTCAGCCTTATCACAAGCTTCAACTTCATCTAACAGGCTCGTCCTTTACTACAAGGGCCTAGCCTCATTTGACTCAGCCTTATTAAAGGCTTCAACTTCATCTAACAGGCTCATCCTTTACTACAAGGGCCTCGACGTATTTGACTCAACCTTATCACAGGCCTCAACTTCATCTAACAGGTTTGTCCTTTACTACGAAGGCCTCGCCTCATTTAACTCAGCCTTATCACAGGCTTCAACTTTATCTAACAGGTTCGTCCTTTATATAAGGGCCTCACCTCATTTGACTCAGCCTTATCACAGGCTTCGACTTCATTATTACGACCACGTCTTTTTTCTCTCTCCTTTTCAATTTGAAAGTCCACGCATAATATGAATAATCATACTTGGACTTTGGGATCATTATTACACCTTGATTACACAAGGGCCCAAACGTGGTCTAAATTATCCTACATGGCAAACAGTTCAGCGGTCCTGCCCTTATACATTTACATAAGGTGAAGCTAAACCGAGCCTCACATGCGGACAATTCATTTGTCCCCGCAAAGCAAAAATGGACCGATCGTGTCACCTGCAGACCTCATGGGAAGAGCCAGTCTAGCGCGAGGTGGTGAAGATCTTAAGCAGATCTTGTATTATGTGATTGACAAGACTAGGGCTAGGTGTGGGTTGGGTTGCATTGGTTTTGAGTCCAACCCAAACTCAACCCAACATGTTCAATTTAACAATAATTCAAATTGAATCCAACCCATACATGGTTAAAACACAACCCAATCCAAACTGACCAAGTTCGTGTTGGTTTGGGTTGAGTTGATTGGTTTGGACTTAGGTCCAATTCAAGTTGGACACAAGTTCTGTAGGGGACCCTCAAGGTTGGGGTTCAACCTTTATAACTATGGGTGGGTCTTTGGTTTCTTGAATCCAATCAACAACTTAGCTTGTTATCGGCCCTATAAAGCCAAAATTTGTGAACTCGGACTAGACCCTCAACCTTTTGTACCGAGGACATCGTTTGGCATCGTAAAAGGCAAATCCCTAACCTCTTGTCCACTCCATGCTCGAGTCCGCCATAAGAACATCCCTGCCAATGATTACTCCTCTACCAAGGTCCGGTTAGGCTCTCAATAATTACCCTATAACACATGACCTCCTAGAATGGCAAACACGTCCTTTCATTTATTGCCCAAGGTCTCTTACGGAACATGGTCGAGCATGACTTGAACGTACAAGGTCTCGTGAATCGGTGAACCCATGCTAGACCATCGACCTCTTGTCTTGAGGACGTCATTTTGCCTCCTAAAAGAAAAGTCTTCATCCTTGTCCACTCCATTTCCAAGGTTGCCATCAAAACACCCCGGCGACTTAAAAACCTCGGGCTAAGAGCCTTGTACTAAGGTCGGGGTTAGGCCTCGACATGGGTTGCAGCGACCTCCTTGAGACACTTAGCCAATCTCACGTAAGCTCCCTTGTGATCATGAACCACGGGCTCCCAAGACCCGAGGAGAAGTCAAGCTTCCGTGATATCCTAATCCTATTTGGACTCTCTTATTGATGTCTTCTTGCTCCTCAACCAGCAAGAAATATCTCTATCACATTTAGGACATGAAATTGTATTAGGACTCCTAGTTACACTATTGAGCATATAGTGTTGCACTTATACTGCTTACTAACTTGAGCAGCGGAGAGACGACACACCTTGAGAATCTTTGTCTCAGGTACAAGAAAGTTGAATTCGCGATATCCTCGTGACTTATTCCAAAGTCGGGCTCGAGTAATCTATTGTACAAAATTTCGTAACACAAGGGCCCACTTTCTTCCCATAAATGAATCATTCTTAAAACAGGTGGTTTTCGAATATCAGCAAATCCCAATTATGAATGAACAAAATTTTGAAGAACTTCAACGTGTAGACAAGAATGTAGGCTTACATCGGGTACTGTGTTTATGTGAAGAAAGTGACATGTCAAAGAGATGTAGACAAAAGAAACGGACGAGCTTACAATGAAATATCAAAAATTGAGTAGACAAAAAGTGACCTAAACCCACTAAAAAGGATGACAAATACAAAGCTGCCAAAGAGTGATTTAAGGAAGTATGTAGCCTTTCTGCCTTTTGTTTGTGTTTATTATTTATGTGCCTGTGAAGAATAATATGTAAAAGACAAGACAGATCTTGTCATGGCCATCGACAAGTACGGTTCCATCCGAATATAATAACACTTGATTTTCGATTCCTGTGTGTGTCCAACGGTTTTCATTCATATACCACATACTTCCTGCTCTAAATTTACCGTTTTTCTAAATAGAAAACTAAAAATAAAAAAATAAAAAAAATAAAAAAAAATAACAATTGCCCTTATATTCTTTCATCTTTTGCCAACCATGTTAGTTCAGTCAACAGTGACATTGTTTTTGGGAAAGAATAAAAAGAAGAATATCTCTGCCTACACTAAAAAAAATCCGAACTCTATATTTTTTTCTCAAGAAGTTTCATTTTAATGGCGAAAACAAAACAAAACTAATTTAGGAGGCAAACATCTTGCGATATGTAAAGTTAACCATTGCAAGATATTAGTAGCTAAAGTAGAAAAGAAGAATGATGCTAAATCTCGTATGCCCTCATCATACTTTATGCCACTAGTCATAAATTTTGTGAACTCTTCATATCCATCTTCAGTGTCCTCCTCGAAACAAGCTAATATAAATCTATAACCGCGTAGGAAAATCACATCCCCCGTCAATATCTCCATATATATACCCAAATGTAGGAACAGAGACATTTTTTATTTTTTTTAAAGCAGTTTTTATGTGAATTTCATTTTTTTACCAGCATTGGAACAAAGTTGTTTTTGTCTGCCCTAAAAGTCGAAATTCTAATTCCAATAGCATCATCATGATTCGTGGTATATTTTTCAAGTCCCGTGTTGTCGGTATATGAAAGTTTGAGTTCTAGGAAAGGCTTTTTTTTTTTTTTTACCATATAATAAATTATTAATCAGAATTAATTATCGTCAATCAGTTTAGTCATGTAGTTCTAACATTTTCACAAACTATGACTAATGATTAACCAATCACTATATATCAAAATATCGTAGTAAATATAATTTCAAACATTGAACGTGCAATATAACGTAATAAACCCCTAAAGGAAACATATACAGACAGCACAAATAAATATTCAACTATAGAAGAAGAATACTATTATCTCATATTTTTCGATGTTAGAATTATTTCTTTATAACATCAAAGAACCCTAAATATAAAACCAAAAACAAATAACTTCCTCATTTTAGTTCTTTTGATTTGTTGAGTAACGAACAGGAGCACACAATCTTGATTTATGTCATCCCTATGATTGAACCTTAATTTGTTAGTCACTTGTATTCTAATCACTGCAGGTACCACATGACTCAGCACGAACTCACTGGGTGAGTCAATACAAACCCACTAACTTAACCAATACTGCACGCTGAATTCGCCTAAACTTCTTCAAATTATTCGCTTTAAAAAATTGAATTTGTTTAACTCTGTTCAAAAACATATTTTCCAACAATATATATCTTTTTCACTTCGTTCATACTGTAGCATTGACTATTGTTTAATTTTTGTTTGCCATTGTTTAATCGAGAAGAGACCTTTTTTTTTTTTTTTTGCCATTGTTTAATAGAGGTGTATGCAAATTCATCAAATTCCTTTTTCCGATCTTCAGTTACGGTAGTAGAAAAAGAATTATCAATAGCTTTCGAAACTTTTTATTGTATTAAAAGTCCTTTCATTTTTTTGTCGCTATATTAAAAAATCATATTTTCCATTAAAGACATCCAAATCAAAATGATATACGGATATTTTAACAAATAATATACATATCACGTAAGCAATTTACAAAGAGACAACCACACAGATAAAATCCTAAGGGTTGCAATTATACACCAGTCTAAATTCTTAGATTTTCGTGAGATTCAGACCAGTCTCAAAGGAATTGTCGAATGGGTAAGGTCAAGGTGACACATCTATCAGATATTCAAATTGACAACAAGTATAAGAATGTGCAACAATTATATATTAAAAAAACAACCCTGTTCAAATCACAATAGTATCACAAGTATAGACAATAACCTAATTTCTTAGCAAGCAATGGTTACTATTCACGGTAACCCCAATCCTATTGGTCACCCCACACAATGGCCTACTATTGCAGAAAATTAAAAATTTCGGCCATTTTACCAGTGATCTATAATTACGAGATATGCGAGTTTTAGTAGTAATTAATTTTAAGAACAAAGATCTGTATTTCCCATCACAGAAGCTAGGGGTGGTTGTAGGTTGAATGGGTTGATTTTTATCCAACCCAATATGGTCGGTTTAATCTAAAATCGAACCAACTTAGCACAATTTTTGGTTTAAACCCAACCCAAACAGATCAAGTTTGGGTTGGTTTGGGTTTCAGCAAGTTGAATTTGATTACTTATTTTTTTGAATTTAGACAATTTTTCAAAATTTGAAATTACTTGAAAACCTCCACTTTTTTAATACCAAAATACGGAATTCTTTCTGAAAACCTCCATTTTCATCGCAATCTTCATCGTCACTTTCATTTCTAGAGTGCCTTTTTCTTGAAATGTGGACACTCGATTCTCTTGTGATCGGGTTTGTCGTAATTATAACAAATGATTTTTTTTTCTTTACTGTTTTCCTCTTTCTTTTGATATTTCCGATTGTTTCGAAAACATCTCCATTTTTTTTTACAAGAAACATAAGATCATTAAGTTCTTCATTACTCATGTATTCACTTGTAGTTTCCTCTTCAATTGCCTATTTGAGAAAAATTTGACGCCTAGGATTTGATTCTTCTTTGTTTTTCCTCGTCTTCTCCTTGGTTTCGGTGTTATTGAGCTTGTATGTTATCAATGTTTAGTAGAGTTCCTCCAAAGGATAAGAGTTGATATCTTTGGTGTTCTCTATCAACATTCTTAATGAGCTCTAATTTTCCGATAGTGACCTACACATTTTGCTTACAAGCTTAACGTTAGTAAATTTACGATTAAAACTCTTGAAACCATTAACAATATCAGTGAAACGAGTAATTATGTCAACAATAGATTCTTCTTGTTTGATGAAAAAAATTTCAAATTCTTTGACCAAGAGATCAATTTTAGTTTCTTTAACTTTACTAGTACCAATATGAGTGACTTCTAAAGCATGTCATATATCATATGAAGAGACACGTGTGCTAATACGATTAACTCATTTCTATTTAAGGCACAATAAAATAAGTTTTTTACTCTAGCATTCACGGACAATTTTCTTTTATCATGTTCATCATATTCATCTCTAGGTTTTTGAATAGATTGATCGGATTTTTCATCAGTTTTAATAATTTTGGTAGTCACATAAGGATCATATTCAATGACTTCACAAATATTATACTTTATTGATTGAATGTAAATCATCGTTCTAATTTTTCAGTAATTATAATGTGTATCATCAAAGAAGGAATGTAGATTTGTGGAATGCCCCTCGAGATTTTGAAGATTTTTGTGGTTACCCATTGCTTGAGATTGTAGAATCTTAATTTAATAATTAGAACATCACTATGATACCAATTGATAGCCCAAAAATAGCTAATCAAGAGTCAATGAATTGATTTTTAAAACTTTTTCGAAAAATTAATTTAAAATCAAGCGCATAATAACTAGATAGATTAATTCAAATAATAAGTACGAATATGAAAGCAATAAGTAAAGAGAGATAGATGATGCAAACAATATAATTATGGAGGCTCAATTCAACATAATGATCTACGTCCTCCGTTACCAAACTCTTCGGTATGAGTAAGGCCATTGATTGACTTGTGGTATAATTCAACCATTTACAATGCTTCTAGTGACTTATAAATAAAGAGCATCGATCCTTATACAACATTGAGTTTTACTAGACATCAACACGACCCATAAGTTTTAAAGAAAGTTGGTTTTACAAAAAAAAAAAAAAAATCTCTTTTAATAAATGATATGATCACAATTAAGTGCCGAGAGAAATAGGCTAACACTTTAATAGATAGCAATGAATGAAGTTCAAGTGTTAGTTATGAAAAACTTTGATATGTATAATGATTTTCAAAATTTAATGTGATCAAAAGTTTTTCAAAACTAANTACTAAGAGAGAAATTAGAAACTTTGAAGAATATGATGTTTACAAGCTTGATTCAATCAAAGTTTCAATATGAAGAAGTAGAAAAAGTTTATGCAATGTAAGTGCAAATAAGATTTTTCAAATGAAAAACTTTGATGAGTAGATTTTCAAAAGCTTATCAAAGCTAAATGATTTGATAATAATAAATAAGATGAGAAATCAATAGACTTTTGCTCAAAAATATCTCGCTTGAATGTTGTGATGAATGACAAGTAAGTTGTTATTTATAGCAATTGAAAAACGTCAAAAACTCTGTCAAATCGGACAATCATTCGGATGTCTGGTACCGTTTCGAAAGACTAATTTAGTCGTTGCTCGTCAGAAGTCAGAACCGTTTATCATCCAGACGTCCGAATGGACTGAAATTTTCTAGCTCCTCCTGTTTGATTGTTTGAAACAATATAGATTTATAAATGACATTTTTACTTGATTTTTCAAGCTAAGTGATACTAGTAGATTTGAAAATTAAATTGAAATTCTTACCTTTGAAAAATAAATTTTGTGCAAACTTTTTACAAAGTAAATTTTCTCGTGCATAAAAGTTCGTTGCTTGAGCTTCTAATGAGTTATTGCAAAGGATTCAAGTATTTTATCTTTACAAATGAGCTCAAGCATCTAGTTCTAATATTTTCGATTGATTTGGAACGAGTACTCGATTTTTAATTAGTGTGAGTGCTCGATTTGTCTCCGATTGAGAATGCTCGAATCCATTTTGAATTTTCTTGATCGTCTACAAGTCCTTTGATAGCAATTGTTTTGTCTCTAATTTGATTAGCATGTAACAATGAAAATTTGAATACAAATGTTAGAGATAAAACTACTTTATTTGTTATAATCCAAATATAAGATCAACCATAAGTCAACACATAAGCCCTAAAAGTAGCAGCCGGACGGTGACTGCATAGGGGTCGAAGGAGCAGTGACGGGGACAGACTAAACCACCGACAAAGAAAACGGTAGAAAGGGGTCAAAGCAGAAGAGTCACCAGAAACATAAAAGGCAAAGAGCTAAAAGTCATGAAGAAACAGTAGCTGAAATATCTCTCTCAAACAGGAGCCGAAGGATTGTATGTATAATGAGTCAAAATCTATATGTGTGTGTGTGTGTGTGTGTTAAGTTCTAATGTTGGGTTCTCCGTCCATCTTCGATTCTTAGGTTACCAATGTAATTCTAGGCTCTTTTTAGATATTATACCCAATCGTGGGCTTAAAGTCTTAAAGTTAACCAGTCGGTCCAGTCCCAACAATTACATCATCGGCCTGAGGTTTATTTGCTATCAATAATACCCAACAATAAATTCTAACGGCACTTAGAAGATGTTTGGTGGGATTAAAATTAGATTTTTAGTGAATTGTGAAAGAAGTTTTTGAAATGTGTCGTTGAAAAAATGTGGAACCCATGAAAGATGTGGTTAATATTGATTGTTTGACTTTGATTAAAATCGAATTTTAATCCGATCCAAACAGACCCTTAATTTATATCACCATCAAATATATATAAGCTCACCTAGAACTATGCAATGAATATTAAATTGTTAATTCTTCGTGTTAGTTGTGAAGTATATAGGGCAATTGTAAGATCATTTGGTAATTTCCAAATCCTCCCTACAAAAAAAACTCACTTTCAATTACCAAAGCTTTTGCCTTGAAAACTTTCTCGACGAAACAACTCAAAAATGATTATATATGGAAAAAAATTTCGTCATTAAAAGTAAAAATTCTTATATCAAAATAAAGAGAAAAAGGAAAAAACGAAGATGCGAAAAAAGTTATATATTCCAATTAGATGTATTGATGGGGGATCATCCACATGTTTGAGCCCCCAAGGGTTTGTGTATAACTTCAAGATTAGTTGACTTCATAATCGATTAATCACGATTAATGCTAATAATTAAGCCACTTGCAATTTCATATGTATTCTATGGTTTTTAGTGGTCCTATAATATATAAAATTAATTATTTCTTAATCTTGCACTTATTCTTCAATTTGTTTACTTTTAAATACATCTTATCGAGTTAAAATCAATATTTAATTTTTCCAATTATTTTCTAATTTTGGAATCAAAATTGAAAATTACTTTGTCTTTCACTCTTATTGAATCACAATTTTATCCAAATAATCAACTTATAAAATTTCAAATAATGGGTAACAGCGAGAGTTGAAGTCGAAACGTAAAATTAGAGAACTTGTGCGATTAGATTTATTAGTAGGATTGAAATTAAAAGTTCTTGTCGTATAGTAACCATTTTCTAATTTGTTATTCAATTCAAAATTTTGCAAAACAAACATCACTTCTCCCTTTGTTAGACAAGTTGGCATGACTAATAAGCATCAAATTAATCAATTTTTGCAACTTAACCGTGCAACCACTTGCAAGTGTATTTAATAAAACTAATTAAATCATAATGGTCCATCCCTCTTAATTATTTTAGTTCTTGAAGATTTTCAGTATAAGTATCACCCTAAAATATGGTTCTAAATTGCATTGTTTTGATAAAATATTAGAGGCTAAATGTTTAAGAAAGAAATACTTTTTTATAGCATATACTTTTTGTTAATATTTGATGTTCCATCTTAAAAGGTCAACCTTGTTAAGAG
>CAIGRF010322403.1:0-21537 GCA_903798235.1 Fraxinus ornus | reverse complement strand
GAACTGCTCCATTACTTGGGCAACCGTCCATTTCTTCATAATAACTGGCTCGTTGAGGAGAAGTTACTCCAAAACCGTTGCCACTACTTTGATCTTGCAACTGCCTGTTTTCTGAATCGTGGGGACGTGTTGAATCTTCACGGCCTTTGCCTTCGTAACTGCTGGATTAAGTAATCAATTGGCCTTAATGCCTGCCAGCTTCTGGGCGACTTGGAAGTTTGGGCGATATTGAAGCTATCGCCCTGAGCGATGACACAGCCTTTTATTCGCTCAGTCTTTGGGCGTCGCATGGGTTTGGGCGATAACGCCTTTTTGTTTCTGGGCTTTCGTTAGGCTCTCATGTCGGACTTCTGTACTGGGCTTTGCTTGTTGGGCCTTTATTCTTGGGTTGCATTTTTAGTGTGTCAACAGTTACCAATGTAATTCTAGGCTCTTTTTAGATATTATACCCAATCGTGGGCTTAAAGTCTTAAAGTTAACCAGTCCCAACAATTACATCATCGGCCTGAGGTTTATTTGCTATCAATAATACCCAACAATAAATTCTAATGGCACTTAGAAGGTGTTTGGTGGGATTAAAATTAGATTTTTAGTGAATTGTGAAAGAAGTTTTTGAAATGTGTCGTTGAAAAAATGTGGAACCCATGAAAGATGTGGTTAATATTGATTGTTTGACTTTGACTTAAATTAAAATCAAGTTTTAATTTGGCTCAAATAGGCCCTTAATGCACAAGATTCTCAAGAGTGAACCCAAATAGGCACTGAACTTTAAGTCATGCTTCCAAAGGATCACTGAACTTTAAAAATCACTCAAGTGATCACTAAATTTTGCAAAAGATTTTCACGAAGTCAATGAAATTTAAAAATCACCTCATTCATTACTAAACTTTGCAAAAGATTTCTACTAGATCAATAAACTTTGCAAAAGGTTTCCTAGGAGATTACTGAATTAGTGATCCCTGAAAAACCTTTTGCAAAATTCAGTGATGAATAATGTGATTTTAAAAGTTCAGTGACCTTGTAGAAATCTTTTTCAGAGTTCAATGATAATTTGAATGATTTTGAAAGTTCAGTGACCTTTTAGAAGGATAGCGTAAAGTTCAGTGACTATTTGGGCAATTCACTCAGCTTCTCAATCACAAATTTCAGTTGACTGCTAATTTTGGGATTGCAATTTCTAAAGTGATGAATTGGCCATTTTTTAGTTCCAATTAGCGTTCGTTTCTTGTTTTCTTTCTCTTCAAGGAGTCACATTTTGTTGGCCC
This sequence comes from Fraxinus ornus, assembly GCA_903798235.1. Lineage (NCBI taxonomy): Eukaryota > Viridiplantae > Streptophyta > Magnoliopsida > Lamiales > Oleaceae > Fraxinus > Fraxinus ornus. The sequence goes on along the minus strand of CAIGRF010322403.1, from coordinate 20,272 downwards.
AGAATATTTTTCTCGGGCGCAGGGTGCCGTAATGCCATTTTATATATTTTTTCTTTTATTTTATAATACTTGAAGGGAATTAGGTTACCATAAAAATAATACGTTTGGAGAAAAAAACTAATATGCTGTGTTTTATATAAAAATTTTGCGCTTGGGCTTTCGTATTTTTCTAAATTGTTACCACTATATCACCTCACAAGCTTATCCAGACGAGCTCCGTATGTCATATATTATTCTCAATATTTGAGGGATGGAAATTGCAATATTAAGCAATAGAATATACATATTAGACAAAGTTTTAATTCATTTTTGTGCTTAATCAGGTCCGTGACATTAGAATTCAAACAAGAAGGCATAATTATGAACAAGATATTTACTGTCGAATGTCGAGAATCACCAGGCTGAAAGAATACACCTGGAAAATGAAGCTTTATTGGTAGAAATAGCAACTGGGGATAAGAGAAAAACAGATATATATGTGCATGGTTTATTGTGAGAGCATGTGACTCGGGCACTGACAAAAGTGAAGTGAAATCCAAAATCCAACCCAACCATACGGGATACGAGAGGGAAAAAGGGCACTCGTGATGGCTGGAAATGCTTACTGACTGAGTCTGTATCTGAATCTGAATGCTGTCTGCCGAGAGCTGACCACTCCCGACTCAGATTTCATGCATGCTATTTGTAAAAACTCCAAATTTAGGCCATACAGGAAGGACTGCTACCTCCTCTTAACCTACATCAGATTGACGCTTTGGTGCCTGCATTTTTTTGTCTCTACTTCTCCTTTTCCAGCTCTCGTCCTATAATCTTGAAAAGGACACTTCTTTAATTGGACTAGCCAAGGGAGCAAGAGCTTAAAAACACGGGACGAGGGATTACTTGATACAAGTATCCTATGCTTGTTTAATTGTTAGATTGATAAATGAACAAGTTAAGTTTTAGCTAAATGTTCGCAAAAATATACAGTACTAGACCTCTATTTGTGAAGAATTAGGATGATTCAAACCTTACTCATGCGTTAGGCCATTTTGGTCATTACCATAAAAGGTTGGTAACCGTTGTGAATGTTGGATCGTTAGCATATGTAAATGGTTGTTTAAACAAAGAAAATATTTAAATTTAATTTGCAGGAATGTAATTAAACTCTAGAAATGGAAACAAAGAAGGTAAGAAAAAAATGAAGAACAAAATCCTAGACAAGTGAAAATACTTTCTCCTTAAGACAATATTGCCCCGCAACGATGCTAATGGTCTACGACACTTGTTTCCAAGATACAACGGATACACCTTATGATAGAAGCACTTCAAATCACAAGTAACAGCGAACTTTGAACGAAAATTTTCCTCTACAAAAAAAATGTTTTTGGAATTACTTTTGAAAAATATTTTGCAAGAGTTTTGATGTAATTTTCAATAAAAATTGATATGGGATGCATAATGGACATCCAAATGATCCTATTTATAGAAGAGATGAGGTTGTGAGTGAAGTGTCACACCCCAAACTCAGCAACCTTCACGAAGGGAAGCATTTCTTGTGTCGCTAGCTTGTCGCTCAAACGATAGTGACACCTATTCATCAGAACTCTCTCGCTTGCTTGTCACTAGACTGTCGCTCGAGCGATAGGTGAGCTAAAGAGTTAGGCATGTTATCCCAACCAGTATTTCCTATTTTTTGTCTAACTTTAGACCGCAATTTCTCATTCATTCGAAATTAGTTTTGAGATTTCAAAAATACCACAACGATATATTGATGAGTAGAACAAATTAGTCTATTTATATTCATAATTTCACCATCGGATCAAGTCCGAATATTTGGTCGAAATTGACACGAATGTCAATGTTCCATATGTATACTTAACTAATTTTTTTCTTTCTCTAAACCAAATTCCAACAATCTCCCATATGAATCGAGATTCGAATATGCTCATGCTTTGAACCTTGAACCTTCCTTAGTAAAATACTATTGAATTTACATGGTTAATTGATGTTTTGTATCATTCGACCGTTGGTGTAAACCATGACAAAAATACTGAGATAGATGTATTTCCTAAAGCATTCATGGTTCTCATGACTTTGTTAATTTTGGCCCTAAACCACTCTTGGATTTTATAAATGTTTAGAAAATTTCATCATTTGAACAAATTTCATTGAGCCTACCCCACATCACACTTACATAGGTGACCTCCTATTAAGAGTATTTTACCCTACTCCATTTGATTTAATCAAGCTATAAGAATTATTAAATGATATCTTAACTTTAACATTATGCAGAAAGCACTTTTATTATCATGTGAATGAGTTAGGAAACATTTCCCAAGTGCTTAATTGAATCTTCATAACTTAATTTCCCACTTCAACCAAGATCTTGGGATCTCCAGTCAACAAAGTAGGGTTACCATTATAAAGATCCTTTCTTAGTAGGTTTAATCTCATTCCTTTCAATAGGAAACGTACTTGATATCTTGATAAACCTATCGTAAGTGGATCTGCGATGTTCTTCTTTCACTTAACATAATCTATGGAGATGATACCATTAAAGATCAATTGTTTAATGGTAATGTGTCTACAACGTATATGTCTAAACTTACCATTATATATGCTACTTTGAGCCATTCCAATAGCCGATTGACTATCACAATATATACTAATTACAAATACCGTCTAGGCCAACATGGAATATTTTCTTAGAAGTTATGAAACTATTCTACTTCTTCTCCAGCTTTGTCCAAATCAATAAACTCTGATTCCATCGTTAATCGAGTTACACACGTTTGCTTTGTCGACTTCCATGCTATAGGAGCTCCGCCAATGGTAAATATATAACCACTAATAAACTTAGAATCTTTTATATCAGATATACAATTCGTATCACAATATCCTTCTAATACCGTGAGATATTTTGTGGAGTGTAATCTATAGGTTAAAGTATACTTCAAGTATCTAAAAACCCTTGTTAAAGCCTTCCAATTATCATGGCTTGGATTACTTGAATCTACTAAGTTTATACACAAGAAATGCTATGTTTGATCGAGTGCAGTTTTTAATATATACTAGAATGCCTATAACCTGTGAATACTTTAGTTGTGATACACATTTACCCGTATTTTTGACTAAGTGTAAACTTGTGTCAATAGATTTTCACAAGACTTTCCTCAAGTACATTATACATTTTAAGTATACTCTCAATGTAGTGAGATTGAGAAACTATAATTTCTTCTAGTGTTCTAGAGATCTTAATCCCTAATATTACATTAGCCAGACCCAAGTCTTTCATATAAAAATATTTTGTTAACCTTCTCTTGGTGTTTAACATTATATCATGACTATTGGCCATTATCAACATGTCGTCTACATATAGACATACAACCACGTTGGCTTTTGGTATATGTTTTATGTATACACACTTGTCAAACTCGTTTATCTTAAACATATTAGACAATATTGTTTCATCAAATATTTGATGGTTTTAAGAATGAGTAATTGCCCTTCTCCAACCCTTATTGCCCAACCTGAGAACAGACAGTTAATGTGTTCCACTTATTGAACAGGGTTTTATGGTCGGTCCGTGACCCCTGGATGCCAAAGGCGCCCTTAGGGTGATCTCATAGTTGGATTTTCCTTCATTTACATTGTTTAGGAGCTTGTTTCAGCTCATACAAGGATTTAACTAGTTTACAAATCTTTGGTTTGTGATTAGGAGAGAGAACACTTCAAGTTNCTATAGGAATCATTAAAAGAGTATCTTAACCTTCAATCTCTCTGCAGAAAGCACTTTAATTATCATGTGAATGAGTTAGGAAATATTTCCCAAGTGTTTAATTGAATCTTCATAACTTAATTGCCCACTTCAACCAAAATCTTGGGATTTTCAGTCAACAAAGTAGGGTTACCATTATAAAGATCATTTCGTAGTAGGTTTAATCTCATTCCTTTCAATAGGAAACGTACTTGATATCTTGATAAACCTTTCGTAAGTGGATCTGTGATGTTCTTCTTTGACTTAACATAATCTATGGAGATGATGCTATTAAAGATCAATTGTTTCATGGTAATGTGTCTACAGCGTATATGTCTAACTTACCATTATATATGCTACTTTGAGCCATTCCAATAGCCGATTGACTATCACAATATATACTAATTACAAATATCATCTAGGCCAACATGGAATATTTTCTTAGAAGTTACAAAACTATTCTACTTCTTCTCCAGCTTTGTCGAAATCAATAAACTTTGATTCCATCGTTAATCGAATTATACACGTTTGCTTTGTCGACTTCCATGCTATAGGAGCTCCGCCAATGATAAATACTTAACCACTAGTAAACTTAGAATCTTTTATATCAGATATCTAATTCGTATCACAATATCCTTTTAATACCGCGAGATATTTTGTGGAGTGTAATCTATAGGTTAAAGTATACTTCAAGTATCTAAAAACCCTTGTTAAAGCCTTCCAATTGTCATGGCTTGGATTACTTGTGAATCTACTAAGTTTATTCACAAGAAATGCTATGTTCGATCGAGTGCAGTTTTTAATATATACTAGAATGCCTATAACCTGTGAATACTTTAGTTGTGATACACATTTACCCGTATTTTTGACTAAGTGTAAACTTGTGTCAATAGATTTTCACAGGACTTTCCTCAAGTACATTATACCTTTTAAGTATACTCTCAATGTAGTGAGATTAAGAAATTATAATTTCTTCTGGTGTTCTAGAGATCTTAATCCCTAATATTACATTAGCCACACCCAAGTCTTTCATATAAAAATATTTTGTTAACCTTCTCTTGGTGTTTAACATTATATCATAACTATTGGCCATTATCAACATGTCATCTACATATAGATATACAATCACGTTGGCTTTTGGTATATGTTTTATGTATACACACTTGTCAAACTCGTTTGTCTTAAACTTATTAGACAACATTGTTTTATCAATTATTTGATGGTTTTAAGAATGAGTAATTGCCCTTCTCCAACCTTTAGTGTCCAACCTGAGAACAGACAGTTAATGCGTTCCACTTATTAAACGGGGTTTTATGGTCGGTCCATGACCCCTGGATGCCAAAGGCGCCCTTAGGGTGATCTCATAGTTGGATTTTCCTTCATTTACATTGTTTAGGAGCTTGTTTCAGTTCATACAAGGATTTAACTAGTTTACAAATCTTTGGTTTGTGATTAGGAGAGAGAACACTTCAAGTTGTTCCGTGTATATCTCCTCTTATAACTTACCATTTAGAAATGATGTTTTTACATCAATTTGATGAATCTCAAGGTTATGTAATGCCGCAATTGCAATTAACAACTTTATCGAGGTGATTCTAGTTAAGAGTGAGTAGATATCAAAGAAGTCAAGTCCTTCTTTTTGTCTATATTACTTAGCAATCAATTTAGCCTTATATTTGTCAATGGATCCATCTGACTTTAGTTTCCTTTTGAAAATCCATTTACACTCTAAAAACTTGTTTCCAGAAGGTAAATTAACTAATTCCCAAGTATGTTTTGCATTATAGAATCTATCTCACCATTGATAGCTTCTTTCCAATGCGGTGCTTCTAGTATAGAAATTGTTTCATAGAAGGTTTTTGGGTAATTTCCTACCATTTCGGATTGAAAATTTAGGCCAAGCGAAGTAGAAGTTCTTCCCCTTTTACTACGCATTGATTCTTTCTCATTTGAAGTATCATTTGTAGCATCATGATTTTTTTTATTTGAACTTGCATTTTTCTTTTTTTATATGGAAAAATATTATCAAAGAATGATACATTTCTCAACTCAATTATCATTTTTTCATGTACATTTATAGATTTATGTACAAGGAAACAATATTCACTACAATTATTGGAGTACCCAATAAATATGCAATCAATCGTCTTAGAACCGATTTTCACTTGTGTAAGGTTAGGTATTTCAACCTTAGACAAACACCACGACACTTTCAAGTATTGGTAAGAAGGACGATGACATTTACATAATTCATATAGAGTTTCTTCCATTTTTTTAAAGGGTATCTTATTAAGAATTCTAGTTGCTAATAAAATAACTTCCCCTAACAAGTTCTGAGGTAGATCTCAACTCATCAACATTGAGTTCATCATCTCTTTAAGAGTTCGATTTTTGCGTTCATCAAAACCATTTGATTGAGGTGAGTAATGTGTCATTGTTTCATGAATGATTGTATGCTCGGAACAATATTCTTCAAACAGTGCCCCGTATTCACCACCTCTATCACTATGAATACTTTGTTTACCAAGTTGTTTTTCAACTTCTATCTTATAATATTTAAAGGCATCTAAGGCTTCATCTTTACTTCGTAGTAGAAACACATAACGATATTTTGTACAGTCATCAATGAAGGTTATAAAGTATTTCTTACCATCTTTAGTTTGAACAAATTTCAATTCACATATATTGCTATTTAATCTAAAGGTGTCGTGATCCTTTAAAATGAGTGAAAAGGTGTTTTGGCCAACTTTGTCTCAGTACATACTTCACACTTATGATTAAGATCAATCTTAAGCTTCGGAATTAAACTTTAATTCATAAATTTGCACGTAGATTTGTAACGACGTGTCCTAATCGACTATACCATAAACAAGACTACTTGAGCATATAAGTAGAATTCAAAATTTTATTCATAATGGTTTGTTCGCTACAATTGTAGGAATGTTCATTTTGAACATTCCATGTAGGTATAATTTACTAATATATATCTCATTTTTAGTGAATACAAATTTATCAAGTACAAATACAAGTTTAAAGCCAGTTTTGCTAAGTAGAGACCCGGATACAAAATTTTTACGAATATCCGGTACATGTAGGACATAGTTGAGGACGAGCTCTTTACCAGGTGTCATCTTTAAAGTAACTTTCAATTGTCTTTCGACTTTAGAACTTGTAGAATTTTATATGAAGAGTTCTCAATTTAAGTCTTTGTAGTTAGAGAACATAGTCTTGTCTACACAAATGTGACGAGTAGCACTAGTATCAACCCACAATTCCCTTAAATTTCCAACATTGTTACATTCAAAAACAACCGCTGAAAGATTCATTTCTTGTATCCCTTCAAAACAAGTGTCTCTTTCAATCGCATATACTTGTGCATATTTTTTAGGTTTTTGACATTCATTGGAGAAATGTCCAACTTTTCCACAATTGTAATATTTGCCTTTAAAATTCTGACATTCTTGGAGTTGTCTCTTTTTTGTACAACAACGAACATCTTACGTTTCTTGTTGATAACCTTTGAATCAGTGTCAACAATATTTGCTCGAAGTTGAACTATAGATTTCCTTTTGGTGTTTCTATTGTCTTCCTCGATCTTCAAACGGACTATAAATTCCTTCAAATTCATCTCATTGTATTTGTGCTTGAAATATTTTTTGAAATCTCTCTACATAGGAGAGAGTTTCTCAATGATGGCTGCAACTTAGAAGGATTCACTCAATTCCATCTTTTCAACATGTATATCAAGAAGGAGCACTTGAAATTCTTGTACTCGACTTATCACGGTTTTCGAGTCTTCATTTTGTAGTCCAAAAACTTACCAACGATAAACATCTTTGTTCTAGTATCTTCGATCTTGTACTTTTTTTCCAACGAATCTCATAGATCATTGCCGAGTCCATCAAACTATACACTCCATAAAGTGTATTGTACAATACATTTAGAATGTGATTTTTGCAAAGGAAATCCTAATGCTTCCATGCATCAAATGCAATAATCGAACACGATTTTTTTCTCCTTTTGTACAGTAAGAGCTCTTTCTTATAGGAACTCTGTCAAATTCAAAGTACTAAGATAAAACAACAACTTGTGTTACCATGTTTTAAAATCCGCACCTGCAAACTTTTTCGATTTTTCCCCATGTAGGATGTGAGAGTTTGATATAGGTATGACCAAAGGCGAAACCACATGGTTTATAACGTTTGTTGTTTGACTCAAAGTAGTTTCAACAATATTCATTTCTATTAAAAACAGAAGTTCAACGTACAAAATAATGAAAGAAAGGAATAACACACAAAGGCTTATAAGATGAAAAAGAATGTCTAACAACAATCACAAACAAACAAATATTATCTTAAAAATGTTGGATCGTTAGTATATATAAATGGTTGTTTAGACAAAACAAAATATTTAAGTTTAATTCGAAGGAGCGTAATTAAACTCTAGAAACGGAAAAAAAAAATGGAAGGTAAGAAAAAGAAAATGAAATGAAGAACAAAATTCGAGGCAAGTGAAAATATTTTCTCCTTAAGACAATATTACCCCCACAACGGTGCTAACGGCCTACGACACTTGTCTCTCAAAATACAACTGATAAAACTTGTGGTAAAAGCACTTCAAATCACAAGTAACAGCGAACTTTGAACGAAAATTTCACTCTACAAGAAAAATAGTTTTGGAATGACTTTTGAAAAATATTTTGCAAGAGTTTTGATGTAATGTTCAATGTAAAATGATATTTGATGTATAATAGACGTTCAAAGGATATTTATAGAAGATGAAGGGTTGTGAGTGAAGTGTCATGCCCCAAACTGAGCAATCTTTATGAAGGTAAGCATCTCTTGGTGTTACTGGTCTTTCGCTCGAGCGGCAGTGACTCATATTCATCAAAACCTCTCTCGCTCGTCTGTCGCTCAAGCGATAATAGGCGAGTTATGGAGTTAGGCATTTCATCCCGGCCAATATGTCATATTTTCTATCCAACGTTGGATTGCAATTTCTTATTCATTCGGATTTTATTTTGAGATTCCAAATATACCATGACGATCTACTCAGGGATTAGAACAAATTAGTCTATTTATATTTATAATTTGACTATCGGATCAAGATCGAATATTTAATCGAAATTGACATGAAAATCACTTTTCCTTATTTATACTTAACTAATTTTTGTTTTCATTCTCTAAACCAAATTCCAACGGTGCATTGGACAACATGCCTCGACCATTAACTATTCACGAGAACAGCTATCACAGTTGTAGCATGTTATTCAAAGGTGCAGCATAGGTGAACACGTCTACGCTTTATGATGGAGTAAAAGACTCTTGAGAATTGTTCATTTGATTTACTAATGATATTCTTGAGTCTAGCCCCTACAACAAAACCGAAGAGTTGTAGAGTGAACTTATAGTAGGGTTGTATCGTTCAATTCAAATGATGGATTAGGTCACCAAGTGGTTTTGCTCGGCACAATTAATATGTCACATTGATGAATAATAGTAAGCCCATGTTTGGTTCCACTAAAAAAATGAATTAAAATTCAATTTAAAGTCAACATTTAAATTTAATCACATATTTCATGAAACCCACAATTTTCAAACATACATTATATCAACTTTTATGAACATCTAATAAAAATCTAATTTTTATTTGAATCAAACCAGAGCTAAATAAGAAAACAAAAAAGCATTTCACGAGAAACTCTTTTTTTTTTCAATCATGTTGAGTCCACTGCATCACATGACTCAATTAATTATTATGACTATGATATCTTTCTTCCCATAGAGTTTCTATTTTCAAAAATTATTTTCAGCACTTTGGTTGGTCTAACCTGCATGATCATAAATCACTTGTAGAAAGTTACTTTTCAAATTCAAAGTAATTTATACTCTATTTAGATTTCATTTTTTTTTTTTACCAAAAAATTACTTTTCAAATTAAATTTTAATTTTAAACACAAATTATGTAGAACCCACAAGTACCATTCATTTATCGATCACTCGTTTCTATAAAAGTAACTTTTTAATAGAAAAAATGTAACCCGAACCTTGAATACTTTGATTAGGGTGAAGCTGTAATGATTATTAGCCTTTATTCATATTATTACAGTAATCATAAATTCATAAAACTTTTAAAAGTAAAATGTCCATGAGAATAAGACAACACGTCAGTCCATATCTTGACATTCCGTGACCTTCAAAGCACATTACTATTAATTCCTCAGTCTTTTTCCCCCTCTATATAAAGCATGCCGCTATATGTTATGCATATAGCTCTGCGTTTGGGGAAAAAACACATACATATACACACACAGAGAAGATAGATACAGATGTCATCCAAAATGCAGAGGAGAATGGCACTGCGAAGAAAGCTTCACATTTTGAAAACTCTTACAAATTCCAAATCAGTAATACTCAATCACACGAGTTTATAACTTGTGCTTGAACTCTATTTTTCGAACTTTTTATTTTGATTATTGTTTTCTTGTTGCTTGTGAAGGTGAAAAAGAGTTCCATTATAATGGATGCCTTTCTCTATATCTACAAGTTGAAGCTCCAAGTAGAAGCCATCCAAAGAGAATACCAATACCTCGTAAATCATATCCAAGTACTTATCTCTCTCTCACCCACACACACTATAGAGAGTTGGGTTCAGAAGTTAATCTTGTTAAGATGAGTCGTCTAAATCATTCCTCATACGTTGATTAATGATTCATCTTTAATCGATGTGAAAATTATCTCTTACTCTACACATTGTGACATGTATGGTAGGCAGATTTGTACATAATTAAAAGAAATCTCCTTGGTTATCCTATCGAGTAGTGTCTGATAGACTGATGTACCAAATATGTCCAAAGTGAATGTTTGGTACATTATATTTGACAAAACACAATTTAAGTTTGCAGGGATTGATTGATAAAAGTTTTTTAGCAGATTTTGAGAAAAAGTTTATGAAATATGTGGTTGAAAAATCAAAAGTCAAGGATCCTATGAAATATGTGTTTAAAATTAATTATTGATCTTCTTCTCAACTTTTTTTAACATTTTTTTAAGCTTTTCCAAGTAATCACTAAAAAAAGAAGCTGAAATCTTGTTTATCTTATTTAGCGGTCTCATCGAGTGAATACGTATGTGGGTTCTTGTTAATCTTTTCAAGATTTTGATTATATGAAATGTACATGAATTGAACAGGAAGTGAAGGTAGAGAAGGATGGGACAAGATATGTAGTGAGGGTGACATGCAAGAAGGGAGAAGATTTGTTGGTGTCAATTATTGAAGCGTTTGAAGAAATGAATCTTAATGTCCTCGAAGCCAAAGTCACCAGCAAACACTTCTTTGGAATGGAAGCCATTGCTGAAGCTAAAGGCCAAGACATTGATTCAAGAATCTTGACTCAAACCATTCTCAATGTCATTCAAAGGCCAACTGGAAATGGGGCTATCAATTAATAGAAAACAGATGGTTCTCAGTTAAGTGTCTTGTTTTGTAATTTGGGAAATGTCACTTACTTTTTGGAGTGAAATTTTGATAAAGTGACACCACCCCTGGGGAGGCTACTTTCCCTAGAAATTTGAAAAATCACCCAAAAAAGTTTATATTTGTGGCCTATGTTATATATTCATGAAAAGTTGTTAGCTCCACTGGAATTCTTGGTCGACAGTTTCTTTACATATGGGCATAATAAACCTTAAACATAAATTAAAAAAAAAAGTTAAATAGTTTACGTAACTATTATTGAGAGCCCTTTTGGTAAAGATTAAAATTGAAAAACTAGCCGTTATTGTTGACTTTTATTAGACGAGTGGGACTCAATAACGACTATATTTTCAATTTTAATTGTATTTTAATCGATACAAAACAGGCTTTGTATATATAAATATAAATCTACACTTAAAACTTTAGAACGAGGTGTTCCAAAGCAATATCAAATGAGTGAAACAAATCTAGAATAAGTCAAAAGCCATCAAACAGCAGTCACTATCAATGTCATTTGGACAAGGCACGATATTTTTATTTTTTTTTATTTAGAAAATTTTCAAATGAATAATTGAATAATTTTATATTGATTTCTCAATTTAACATTAGAGAAAATGTATAAAATATTACAGTAATTCACAATTTTGAGTGAATTTTGCTAGAGCTGACAGAGTGACCCGTGAATTTTCGTCGCTCGCTTGTGATTGATGATTTTGTTTGTTAATCCAATTGTATTCCAAACTGTTTCTTCCGCTGTTTGCAGCTATTTTGTTTGTTTGCAGCTACCCTTCAAGATAGATTTTCAAATTTTACAAACTTGAGGAAAAATTTCAAAAATAAATAATTTAATTAAATTTATTATTCCTTAATTAAAGAAAACTGAAATGGTGATATGTTATAATCGATTTTCGTATCTCCATTCAGCTGAATTGATACAGCATCACCGATCAACTCCCAAAGATGGACGGAAACCCCCAATTAAACTCTCGTAAATTTGTACTCATTCAGTCACAATTCTGTTTTGTTCTTCATATTGAGGGGATGAATTTTTGGTTTGAAGTCACAAATTTTGAGCCTACGTTATATGTCGTCATCATTTCCATTTAACCTACAGATTTACAACTTCTGGTTTCGAGTCACAGTCACAGAGCACTGGTTTGAAGTAACATAGCACTGGTTTCCTTCCTGGATCATAACGATTGCAGTAGAAAAAATGCTCCTCTAAACAATTCTAATTAATTGATTTCATATAGATATGTCATTTATGAATGTCACAAAGTCACAGATTGGGTGTTATTGAGGTGCAATAATGTGATTTGAATGTATTAGAATGTGACTGTTGTTGGAAATAAATAATTATGGGAATAAAGGCTAGAGAGAACAAAATAATTTCTCCAAAAGATATTTGTATTATATGGCTTGGCTCTATAAAATGTCTCAAGCACAAGGCTTTCTATATGTACAAAGGGTCCCAAATACATTGTATAAATTCAAGAGATTAATTAATGACTTCTCCAACATACTACGAGTAGTAGGATACAATAAACCATATGGATATATGCAGGAGCGGAGCCAGAAAGTTACATTAGGTTGGGCTGAAATTTAATTTTTTTCAATTAACTTATACCATAAAAGATGCTACAAACCACACGGTAAAACAAAAACTGGACCCATAATCGGTCAAAATCATGTCCAACTAACTGATTATGACAAAATCACTCAAAACTCACTGAACCAGCCGGTTCAACCGTAAACCGATGAACTAGTCGGGATTTGGTGATTTTCCCGATTTTTTTCTTTTTTTTTTTTAGTTTAAAAAAATTTTAATTTCATAAATGGACCTCATAAATTATTATAATTCAAAGGCACATAGAAAACTATTGGATGACATACTAATTTTATATATGCACTTCTTTCAAATGGTTTCGTAAACTTCCAATGTGGGATATTGTCTTTTATAAATGCTCATCTCCAATGGTATCATAAACTTTCAATGTGGAATAGTTGCATAACAAAAAAAATGTTAAATGCTCATCAAAATCATTTTCCAAATGTATGTCAAATTGACAAATTTGATTTTAAATCCCAAGTAATTAAATTGTAATATTCACATTCATCCTTTTATTTATTTAATTTTCAAATTTAACTTAAATCGCACTTGATTATTAATATATTAATGTTAGATATCATTTTCTATAAGTTTAAACTATTTTAATTTAACAAAGTTAACTATTTTAACATATTGATTTTTAATTTTTGAAGTATCGAGACTAATTGTAGGATAATGAATCTAATTAACAAAGATATATTTACTTTGAATTATTATTATGAAATTTAAAATAAAAAAATGTTTTCATAATATTTTATTATTTTTGTATGTATTTATTGCATTTGGTTCGATCCCAGTTCGACCTCGGTTGACCATTTCGACCCTTCACTTTTTTCGAGTTGATGACCAGGTTGATTTTTAAAACATTGGTCATAATATATTTTTGAACACTCGTAACAAAGTTCTAACAAATACATTTTTAAACTAATAAAATCAAATATATAACATATTACTTATTTTGATAATAACATCGTTTCATAAACAAAAATCATGGTGAAAAACTAAAAAAAATAACATTAGTCCATCCCAAAAATTAATTCCCCAACCCAGAAGCAAATTAATGGTAAAAAATTAAAAAGAATAAAATTTTTTTCATCCCAAATATTAATTTTAGCACAATTAACTTCATTTCCAACCCAAGTTTAAAAATTAAATAATATACAATTAACCAAATATTTAAACCCAATTAACCAAATATTAATAAATTTTCTACAAAAACTTTAAATACATTGATAATATGGATGGCAATCTTATCTTCTAGAGATAAAAAGAAAAAAAAAAAGTAACTTGAAAAAATGCTGCTGGGCTAGGGGTAGGGTGGGCTATAGCCCAACCCTCCCTCCGCCCCTGGATATATGAATAAAATAAATACATAAATATTAAATAAGCTAATTCATGTATCAAAATTAATTTCCAACATTCATGAATCAAGTTTTAATTTCCAACATCCCTTCTTAAACTTGATTTCCCGTGGAGACTCCAATCCAAGCACGCAATATTGCAAAATCATCATTCTTCAATGGTTTGGTGAAAATGTCTGCTACTTGATCATTGGTCTTCACATAAACAAGCTTTACTTCTTTGTTTTCAATGCACCTTCTAATGAAGTGAAATATCGTATCTATATGCTTGCTTTGATCATGGAATATGAGATTTTTACCCAAAGCAATAGCTGACTTGTTATCAACATAAATTGGTGTAGCTTCGTTTTGGGGCATATGAAGCATCTTCAACAACTTCTGTAGTCAAATAGCATGACAAACACACAACGTAGCGGAAACATATTCAACTTCACAAGTAGAAAGAGTCACAATGGGCTGCTTCTTTGAACACCAAGTGAAAGCGGTGTTACCCATGAAAAACATAAATCCAGTGGTACTTTTTTCGATCATTAATATCACTAGCCCAATCACTATCGCTATGACCATGAAGCTTGAAATTTGTAGAAGAAGAATAAGCTAAGCCATAATCAAGGGTACCTTTAATGTAGCGAAGTATCCTTTTAGCAATCTCCATATGAGTTAAAGTTGGTGCCTCCATATAATGGCTAACAAGGCCAACAAGCTTTCTATAGAGAGATGGATCCACTTTCATGCTGTCATCATATTTTGAGATTTTTGTTCCACACCTAATAGGAGTACTCACAGAATTGCAATTTTGCATTTTAAACCTTTCAAGAACTTTGTTTGCATAAGCTTTTTGAAAAATAAAAATGTCATCTCCATTTTGTTTTACCTCAATTCTGAGGTAGTAAGACATAAGCCCAATGTCAGTCATCTCAAATTCTTGAGGCATTGTTTTCTTAAATTCTTTAAACATTTTTTCATTTTTACCGGTGAAGATCAAGTCATCAACGTACAAGCACACAATCATAAAACGTCCATATGCATCTTTTTTTACATAAAGAGCATACTCATGTGGACATTGGGTGAATCCATGATCTTGAAAATACTTGTCAATCCGGCTATTCCATGCTCTTGGCGCTTGCTTCAAGCCGTCTAGTGCCTTCTTTAACTTTAAGACTTTATCTTCATGTTCATTGATAACATAACCCAATGGTTGTTGAATGTACACTACTTCTTCAAGATATCCATTCAAGAAAGCGGACTTAACGTCCATTTGATAAGTTTTCCACTTATTTTGAGTTGTCAAGAAAATGATTAATCTAATGGTTTCCAAACGAGCAATGGGGGCAAAGACCTCATCATAGTCAATGTCGTGCTTTTGGCAATAGCCTTTGGCAACAAGTCTTGCCTTGTGTTTCTCAACTTCTCCTCGAGCAGTTTTCTTAACTTTGTACACTTATTTCACGCCAATTGCTTTTTGGCTTTCAAGAAGAGACGCTTGCTCCCATGTACCATTCTTTTTTATTGCTCGAATCTCCTCATCCATTGTATGCCTCCATTTCCTGTCTTTCGTTGCCTCTTCAAAGTTTAATGGCTCGATGTCGGTGAAGAGAAAAAAAGAAAGATGAATTATCAACCATTTCAGTTTCTTCATAAATCTCTACAAGATTTCTAATACGGATCGGTCCTTCGGAAGGACAATCATGTGGAGATTGAGGAGTAGGAGAATGTGGTGGAGTAGTAGCATTTTCACTTGCTTCTTGGCTAGAGTCTCCTTCTTGAAAAGGAAAAATCACGTATTCTTCATTTTTCGGAACATTCCAATCCCAACAGCTTCTTTCGTCTAATTCCCCATCTCTACTAATAATAATCTTCCCATTGCGACGATTGTAAAACTTGTAAACTTTGGAGCTTGAATCATAGCCAATGAAAACAAACTTCTCACTTTTCTCATCAAGTTTTAATATCTTATCATCTGGCACATGAATATAGACAATACTACCAAAAACACATAAATGAGAAACACTAAGTTTCTTGTGAACACTTCTTGATGGGAAAGATTAGACAAATACATGACACATGCAACAGCTTCGGCCCAAAACTCCTTCTGCATACTCTTCCTCTTAAGCATACTACGAACCATGTTGAGGATGGTTCTATTCTTCTACTCCATGACACCATTTTGTTGCGGTGATCTTGGAACTGTAAGAAAATGTTGGATTCCATTGGTCTCACAAAAATTGTTAAACTCCTTAGAAGTGAATTCTCCACCTCGATCGGTCCTTAAAGTTTTGATGGATTTTCCACTCTCATTTTCAATAAGAGCTTTGAATTTTTTTGAATGCTCCAAAAACTTCATCTTTTGTCTTCAAAAAATAAACCCAGGTTTTGCGAGAAAAATCATCAATAAATAGAAAGAAATAATTTGCTTTACCATGATAGGGTGATTTGATTGGCCCGTACACATCCACATGAACAAGTTGGAGTGACTTTGTTGCTCTTGAGGTGGATTACTTTGAAAAACTTTTTCCAGATTGCTTGCCAATGAGACATCCATCACAAAGTTGATTGGGAAGATTAATTTTTGGCAACCCATTTACCATTTCTTCAGTTGTCAAGGTCTTCAAGCTACCAAAATTCAAATGGCCAAATCTTAAGTGCTAAAGCCAAGAATTATCTTCAACACAAGCCTTTAAACACCTTGGATGGTCAACATTAACATTAAGCAAAAACATTCTATTGTTCTCCATTGGTACCTTTGCAATCAGATTATGAGAAATATCTCTCAAAGTACGGCAACGATTCTTCAAGTGAATATCATAGCCCATCTCAAGTAATTGTCCCAAACTTAAAATAATAGACTTCAAAGTAGGTACATAATAAACTTGAGAAATCAAAAGATGGCTTCCATTTTTAGCACGAATATGAACAGCACATTTGCCTTTTATTGGAACTTTAGTTTCATCTGCAAAAACAATGTTGGCTTTCAGCGACTCATTTTTTGTTGAGAATAACTCATTGTTTCCACTCATGTGATTGGCGGCACTGGTGTCAAGGTACCATGATCGTTTATCCTTTTCTTCTTTGGTTGCCAACAACAACAACAAGCTTTCATATTCCTTTGCTTCAACATAATTACCTCTCTTTCATTATTGGTTGTGTCACTCCTACATTCGAAAGCATAGTGACCATATTTATGACAAGTGTAACATTGAACATTGGACTTGTAATACCTTCTTCCGCCACCTCTATTGGAGCCATAGTTCCAATGGCCTCGTCCTCTTGATTGATTGTTTGATCCTTCATTATTCAAATTTTGTTTTCCATCATTTCTTTCATTACCACGACCATAATTTCCTCTGTGACCACAACCTCGAATTTGACATCTTCCTTGAGATAGTCCTTGCTCTTTCTCTTGATTTCCCAAAGAGGCCTTCGTTTGGAAAACTTGAGCCACCAGCTCTCTTTTCTTCTTCAATCTTTCTTCATATGCTTGCAAAGACCCCAGCTTAGTAGACCACAATTTAGTGGTTAGATATTTTCTTTAGAAACCTAGTGAGCATAAACATCATTCGGTGCTTTTAACTGCACTTAAGCCTTCAGGGGTTTCCCGGCCTCCAATCAAAACCCTATCAGGCTTGAAAAGGTCTTTAATTACAGTTCCTTCGGCAAGAAATTCTAAATTAGATAGAAACTGAAAGTTAATTTCCTTGTTGTGTGAGTAAAAAAAATTCAATAACCTCACCTATTCTCATAGGGACAGTGGACTTATCAATTACGATTTTGTCAGATCTTGATACGTCGACTATCATGCAGGCTACACTTTCCTAATATGTCAAATCTGTAGCTTTTCCTGCTCCAAGACCCCGAGTCTTGGTAGGAGTATTGACTGAAACAACACTATATCTGCTTCAGATACATGTTTCTCGACATCTGTGTTAAAGAAAAGATTCTTGCCCCGACACTGTTTCACCACTTCATCAAGGCATGGCTCATAGATAGGGAGCTGATAACTATTCTAGGCATTGATGCGGGGAACAGAAATATCTACAACCGCCACTCCAATCTTAAGGCACTTCAGCACTATCACTGTCATGGTGGGGCCTCCAACATATCCAGCTCCAATGCAACAAATCTTCACTATTTTCCTCTGTTCTAGTATTCTCTCTCTCTCACGGGAAAAAAGACTAGAGAGAAAACACAAGAACTTCTCCAAAACATATTTGTATTCTATGGTTTGGCTCTATGAGATGTCTCAAGCACAAGGCCTTTTATAGGTACAAAGGGTCCCAAATACATTGTATAAATTCAAGAGACTAATTAATGACCTCTCCTACATACTATGAATAGTAGGATACAAAGAACCAATTGGATACATGAATAAAATAAATACATAAATATTAATAAGCTAATCATGTATCAAAATTAATTTCCATCATTCATTAATCAAGTTTTAATTTCTAGCACCCCTTCTTATACTTGATTCCCTCTTAGTGACTCCAATCCAAGCACATAATCTTGTAAAATCATCATTCTTCAATGGTTTGGTGAAAATGTTGCTACTTGATCATTGGTCTTCACATAAACAAGTTCTACTTCTTGTTCTCAATGCACTTTCTAATGAAGTGAAACCTCGTATATATATGCTTGATTCGATCATGGAATATGGGATTTTTACCCGAAGCAAACTAACTTGTTATCAACATAAATTGGTGTAGCTTCATTTTTGGGCATATGAAGTATCTCCAACAACTTCTGTAGCCAAATAGCATGAAAAACACATGATGTAGCGAAAACATATTCAACTTCACAAGTACAAAGAGTCACAATAGGTTACTTCTTTGAACACCAAGTGAAAGCGGTGTTACCCATGAAAAAAAAAACAGTGGTACTTTTTCAATCATTAATATCACTAGCCCAATTACTATCACTATAACCATGAAACTTGAATGGATATCTTGAAAAAGAAGTGTACGTTCAACAACCATTATGTTATGTTGTCAATGAACATGAAGATAACGTCTTAAAGTTGAAGAAGGTACTATATGGCTTGAAGCAAGCGTCAAGAGAATGGTATAGCCGGATTCACCAAATGTTCACATGAGTATGCTCTTTATGTATAAAAGGATGCATATGGAGGTTTTATGATTGTGTGCTTGTACATTGATGACTTGATCTTCACCAATAACAAAGAAAAAATGTTTGAACAATTTAAGAAAATGATGGCTAAAGAATTTGACTTTCTTCAATATTCTCCCCGTACCGCTTCATATGATTGACAATGGAGGACACTCTAGTGAAATAGTCAAAAATAGATTCAGACTCTTTCATATAAATAGATTCAAACTCTCCACGGAGGATTTGAAGGCAAACCTTATTTACCTTTTCAATTCCCTTGAAATTATTCTTGAGAATTTTCCAGGCTTCCTTAGATTTTGTTGAGGAAGCAACTTTCTCGAACATGGGTTCATATAAGCCCGTGTGAATAATAGAGAGAGCGTGTTGATTTGACTTACGGTTCCTTTGCAAGACATTCCTTTGAGCTTGACTTAAAGCTCCTTCATTCTCTAGTTCATCATAGCCTTTCTCTACAACTTCCCATGCATCCTGTGAGCCAAGAAACGCCTTCATGCATATGATCCAATGTCCATAATTTTCATTTATAAGTTTGGGAACAACAAAAGGAAATGAACTATTCATCTTTTAAAGTAGCTCTGACACCACTTTGATGGAAATAAATAATAATAGGAAAAAAGGCTAGAGAGAAAACACAAGAATTTCTCCAAAAGATTTTTGTATTCTATGGCTTGGCTCTATAAAATGTCTCAAGCACAAAGTCTTTTATAGATACTAAGTGTTGAAATCTACTTAATCATGCGCAGTAGAAATAAAACAATTTCGATTCACAAACAAGGATCTGCTTTATGTTTAGACAGAAACTGCAATAAGGATTATACCTTTAATGAATTTTGTAAACTCATTTGCTGATTCACAAACTTCAATGATCACGATCTGCAATCCAAGCTATCCAATTATCCAGCCTTCAATGATGATCCACACAGAGAATAAGAATAATGACTAGGGTTTTCTTTTCTCGTGCTA
>CAIGRF010322155.1:0-16647 GCA_903798235.1 Fraxinus ornus | reverse complement strand
AACTCCTTAAAGAGGCTACGTTTGAAGTTATGCTGAACCAAATTCATGCTTTGTTCAAACGAAGCTTTTATCTCACTGAATTGCAATTCCAATAGCTTATGCGTAACTTTCCAAGAAAATGTCATTTGGGTCGAAGTAACCCCTACAATAACAAGAAATTATGATAAAAATCTTCAAAAATTCAGCCATCTTGAGAAATATTTTTGACATATTGTAATCGCACAAAAAAAGTAAAAATCACAAAAAAAAATCGCAAATTTGGGACTTACATCTAATTAAACTTGAAATTAGAGCTTTGGATTATTGGGAGTTGAATTGCAAGCGACGGATGAGGGAATCCTGGGGTTCTACGGCATCGAATTCGGCTGAGAGAGAGAATGGGTTTTTGCCTTTTGGGTTTTTAGAGTTTTTATATGGACCAAGCGGGTTAAAAGAATTTGGGCCAACGATTTAATGCACAACCCGACGGTTCGATTGTGCTTTTTTCAGGTTGACTGCTTAGTTAAAAAATGAGGCTGCCCGGACCGGACCATGGTTCGGTTCGACGGGTTCCGAATCGAACCGGCCGGTCCGGTCCGGGTTTAATAACCATGTTAAATAGTAAATAAATAAATAAAATTATTTATTATCTTATTCAATCATAATTATCCGAGTTTACATAGAACAAATTGCATTTAACGTAACATGAAAAACTTGTACTACATTTATTGTGAGAATGAAAATAAGCTCTTCTTCTAAAATGCACCAAGGTAATTACAGTTACACTTTCCACTCATACTTTTTAGGTTCTTTTTACTTTTAGGCATTTTTTTTTTTTTTAAAAAGTAGGTGGATCGGGTTGGACGGGTTTATTCAATTTTCATGAGTTGACCTATAAATCGACCCGACCCGACCCGCCTACACAGTCAACCACTCACCCTGTGTAAAAATAACAAAAAAAACCAACCCGCCTACACAGTCAACTACTCACCCTGTGTCACCTATTTTGGGAAGCCCTCATGCATCCCCAGTGAAGTCTTCGGTGCATTTTATCGCCTTCAAAAGTTTCTCCATCAATGCTGATTAGCTCCAAAAACCAGCAATTTATGTATCCAACACCGACCACTACTTCTGTTCATGTCCGATTTTTGGTATATCTGCATATGACTAATACCCTAACGCTAGTGAGAACTCCCGACAGTGCATTCCTTCGTTATCAACTCCATTCCCTCAACTCTGATGACTTCTCCGACAACAATCACCAGTGTACCTTTGATTATTGAAGGTGATGGCGATGGCCAGATCAGCCACTGGAGATGGACCCATCTGCTTCACAAGAGGTCGATGTAGAGGTAGATAGATCCATTGCACGGTGGTTTACAGTCATCCAATTAAACTTATCTCCACGGCGTTAGCATCGACGATTAGTAGAGCCGCCACCAGCATGGATTATGCTTAGGTTACAATTAGATAACAAAATTGGTCACAATCACACAATTAGGCACATGTCTGGACCCAATACTCACCAAATTTTTTTTTTACCGTTATACTGTAATCTGGTAGCTGCACATTTTGACCAAATTTTGCGAATTATATTTATACAATTTTCACATTTAATAGACTCATTTTGAAAGAAGGACATTTATGGTAGTTTAACTAATTTTGAGTCAATATATTACGGCCGAAAGGGGGCTATCTACTTTTCAACACTCCAAAGTTTTCTTAAAATATGGTGAGAATCGACGCTAGGCAAGGGTTAGATAACATATTTAAATGTGACGTGTTTCCGATAAATGACTGCAACCAATAATTGTGTGGTATGTGGACTGTGACTTTTTTAAATTTTAATTTATAAATCACAACATTTATCAGCAAATCACTTGTTTTTTTTTTTTTCAAAAATCGGCTAATTTTGAAATTGTATTGTTAAATTATCGTAGTTATGAGACTTTCCTTGAAAAATTTCACCATAAGCATTTTTCAGAAACTACAAAAATAAACGTAAATTATAGTTGCTTATCTATAATTTATAATATATTAAATATCACATCAAGTGTGAATCATTTTTTGGACGATTACAGCCCTACTATAATTCAATTATTCAACAATATCATACTTTTTTGTTTTTCAATGTCTTTAATTTACATACTATAATAAAAATTACAAAATTCATGCATGTATTTTCTGTCATTAATTCTCAATTAATTAACATTCATATTCATTTAATTAAAATTAATTAAAATCTCACATTCGCGTTCAGATTCACGTCATTTTGTTAATTCTCAATTAATTAACATATACATTTATATAATTACTATTAATTAGAATTTCATAGTAAAAAATGTAGTTCATTATTGAGTTCATGTATACTAATTAGTATCTAGTTTCACTTAATTGAAAATTAAATTATATTTATTTAGTATAAATGATTTAACATTCATTATCACATATATATTCTTTGGTATTAATTCTAGACTAATTAATATTCACGTTAATTCATGTATCGTAATTATCATTCATCTCATTTATGCATTTATTTGTAATTCTAATACTTACATTCAAGTATGCATTTCACTATATACGTATAATAATTAATATTTATTTTTAGGACTTGCATTTTTCTCGTAATTAGATCAAAATGGTAAATAGAGAATCAAATATTACTTTCACAAAACTTATAAAATATTTCAGAATGCACGCTCAAATTGACTAATCCATATAAAAGAAAAAAAAAAAACTCAAATAAATTTTGGTACATTTTAGTAACAAATAGTCACGATCGCACATGATCTAGAGCTTGTTTGGTTCGGATTAAAATTGAAAAATAGTCGTTATTGTTGATTTTTATTAGACATGTGGGATTCAATAATTGCCATATTTTGAATTTTAATTGTTACCAAACATGCTCCTAATAATGCCTCTGATGTCAATGTAGCATCAAATGTGTCGTTTAGTGGATGGAGGGGTACAGTTCTATCATTTGCGAAGCGAGCCCGTTCAGGCTCGAGTCAGTCGCACTAGCAAGCAAGAGCTAGCTCACCAGATGGGTCGAGCAGAGCCCACTAATACACATGGGACCTAGGGATGGTAAAGGGGCGGGTATGGGTCGGGTAGACCAATCCCACCCTCGTCCCGTCAGGTATTTTTATTACTTTACCCCATACTCATACCCGATTAAAGCGGGACGGGATGGGGCGGGGCAAGTCTCTTGTCCCATTTATCGCCCCATTTATTTTTTTATTTTTATTTTTTATTTATTTTATTTTGTTTATGTCCTTAATTAGTAAATATTATTACTTTTTTACTAATTTGTTAAAAACAACTTATGTTCTCTTTAAAAATGATAATAAATTTATTATGTTTTATTTTTTTTTGTCTTTTGTTAGTAAATATTATTACTTTTTTACTAATTTGTTAAAAACAACTTATATTCTCTTTAAAAATGATGATAAATTTATTATTTTTGTTCGATAAAAAACTTAAATTTAAAATTAATTTTAAACGGGGCGGGGACTATGTTTTCCGTACCCGCCCCGTACCCACTTCGAGGTAATGACCTTTGTCCCATCCCCCGCCCATGTATCCGGTTAGGCGGGTAATCCCCGTTCCATTCAGGATGAGATCAACGAGTATCGGGTTGACCGAGTTTTATTGCCAATCCCTAATGGGACCAAATGCACAAAATTATTACAATCTCCCAAACAAAATTTTGTTGAACACCAAATTTCCCAAATAATTGAAACTAGCAAGCAACTAGTATATATAAATAGTTAAACAAACATTGTAACGGAATCAGAGTACTAATTTGAATTCAAATCCCGGATAGCGGATAGTACGCTTCTTCCTCCCTCTCTCCTTTTTCTCTACGCATAAAACCCTAGCCATTTTATCCACGCGAGTTTTCTCCAAGATCTAGTTGACTAATTTCAGTAACAAAAAACCAGGCAAAGATCATGACAGCGGCACCACAATCGACCGGACGGGAGCTGACAAGCCCTCCAACAGACGGCATATCAAATATCCGCTTCTCAAACCACAGCGACAATCTATTGGTTTCGTCTTGGGATAAGGTCACTTGATTTTTGTTTTTCTGGATTTTCCTTTTTTAGATCTTGATTTTGAATTTCTTTAGTGTTGTTTTGGGAGATTTGACTGTGTTTCGATGTGTGTTTGCTTGTCTGTTTAATAGAGTGTTCGATTGTACGATGCGAGTGCCAATGCACTGAGAGGAGAGTTCATGCACGGAGGTGCTGTGCTTGATTGCTGCTTCCATGATGATTCCTCAGGGTTCACTGCTTGTGCTGACCACACTGTTAGAAGGTTATAGTTGTTAATAATGTCTCAAAGATGGAGCTTCTATTTTTATTTAAGAATCATTCTACTTTTTTTTTTTGTTTAATTTTTCAAATGCCAGCTCAGTTTAAGTGCTAATTTCCTTCAAAATCATATTTACAGTTTCGAATTTAATTTACTTTTTGGGATAATGATTTTGGCAAAATATGTACACTAGTTGTTTAATTCATCCGTCTTTGTGATCGATGATGATGATGATGATGAGGTTGTTCGGGTGTGCCATTTTACTATGGATCATTGAATAATGTTGCTCTTTATGCTTCAGGCTGGTGTTCAATCATGGCAGGGAGGATATTTTGGGAAGGCACGATGCACCAGTTCGATGTATTGAATACTCATATGCAACTGGTACGTTTTCCATTTGATGAAACTGTTACCAATGTGTATGATCCTCTGTTCATTCTGATTATCATTATTTATGTTAAAAGAATTTTACAACAAACAAAATACCAAATAAAGGAAATGCATTTGAGTGATTGAATTGGTGGTGTTAGCATAATACAAACACAGTGTACACACTCAAAAATAAGTACAACACGTCTGGGATGTAACTCATACATGGATAACTGGGCATCTTCTTGATACATTTTTTCACTGCCCTCCGATTACTATAGCCTTTGTATATATATCTCCTCACTTCACTTGTGAAAATAAAACAATTAACATATTTTGTGGAGGGGGAAGGGTGGTTAGCAAAATATAATCTGACAATGCAGCTATAGGTTTCTTAACTCAGGAATTTGGAACGTGTTAAGTTTTGATACTTGTGAAGTACTCTTCAGTCACTGTAGAAAGTTCACTGCTTTCGCATAATTATAATTCTCAAATTAGTGTTTCTTTTTTGAAGTTTATCATGATTGTTTGCAAATGCTGGTTCCTTCTGTACATCTGTTATGAATTATCAGATGCATTTCCAACCCATTTTCTTAAAGTAAACTTTCAATAACAAGGAATAGAATTAACACTAGGTAGTTGCCTCAGCTTCTTGTCCATATCATCTATTATGAGACAATTTGGTTGTTTTCTTTATTATAGACGATAAATCTATCAATATACATACATCTTGAGAGAAGATGGATGTCTCTTGAACATTGATGAATATACACAGCATGCTTCTTGGCAGCAGTATTAGCATTTCTGTTTCACGCAGTATTTCTGTATCCTTCTCGACCTATTCATACATCATGTCACATCCATGAAGATTGATTCTAATATCATAAACTAATGTCTACTTGCCAGATTTTGCGGTGACTAGGTAATCATACTAGTTAATTGTTAGACAAATTACACGTCATATAATTCTAAGAAACTATCATTGCTCCTCTCAGTTGATAACAAAATTAGGAATATCTTATATTTTTAACAAAATTGGTCTCATATTTATGCAGACGCACTCTTCTAGAATGATGATGTTTGTTCTATTTCTTAATTGTATCCATATTTCATGATTTTAGGCCAAGTTATTACTGGTAGTTGGGACAAAACCCTTAAGTGTTGGGACCCCAGAGGTGCAAGTGGTCAGGAGCGTTCTCTTATTGGAACTTACACACAACCAGAACGCGTTTATTCTTTGTCTCTTGTTGGCAATCGTTTGGTAGTAGCCACTGCTGGAAGACATGTAAATGTTTATGATCTTCGGAACATGAATCAACCTGAACAACGGAGGGAATCTTCATTGAAGTACCAAACTAGATGCGTGCGATGTTATCCCAATGGAACAGGTGCTTTTTCCTCATCTTACTATACTTTAGAGCTTGGCATGGTCTTTGCTTTATCTTGCGTTGCTTGGATGTTCCAGTCCAAAGTGCTTTGTGATCTATTCTTATACTCTCTTGGTTAATAGTTACTCACAATTTACGTTTCTTATTCAGAATTTCTGAGAGAATCTTGACTGTCACTAAAATTACTACATTGAAGAGTTTTGTTCTCTGAATTATTTTGAACAACTAGAAGCGCCAAAATGCGCTGGTTGAGATAGGTCTATGATAGACAGTTAAGAATTTTCTAGACAAGAAATGGTTAGTACTATTTAAGAAGTAACTTTATTCAGGGGACAACTAATTACAGAACTAGTCGTCTTTAAGTTCTAATTTCACAAGAACTTATCTGGTTGCAATTTTCATTTGCAGGTTATGCTCTTAGTTCTGTGGAAGGACGGGTTGCAATGGAGTTTTTTGATCTTTCCGAGGCTGGTCAATCCAAAAAGTATGTATTTGCCTCTTGTGGGAGTGTGTAGATTATAGTTATAAGACGCTTAAAAGCTCTTGTTAGGTTTACTTTGCTGTGTTTTAATTCTAAAATACAAGTCGTAGAAGTGCATGACATTAACTTCATATCTGGGATACTATATTGCAGCAGATATTTTTCATCCCATGAAATTTTCTTCTCAGAATCACATGTTTCCGAAGTTTCCTGTAAAACATGCATTGGTCTGCCTATCCTAGAATTTTCCAATGATTTTATAATTAAGGGGAACGTGAAAGAGGTATTTCCTTGTAGACATTTTCAAGTTTAGCCTCCGTATGGCAACCAGTTTATCACATGTTTCCGAAGTTTCCTGTAAAACATGCATTGGTCTGCCTATCCTAGAATTTTCCAATGATTTTATAATTAAGGGGAACGTGAAAGTGGTATTTCCTTGTAGACATTTTCAAGTTTAGCCTCCGTATGGAAACCAATTTATAAACCATTTATAACTTCGGTCAAATTCAAAAATTTAATTTCAAACTCAAATTCATGAGTTCTACTCATTTATATACACACATTTCGTAGGACCTACTACTATACATCTTACTATTGATTTATAAATTTGCCAAACGAAGGCTTAATGCCTTGCATAGAAAATTTGACTGCTGATCTATCAACTGGGAATAAATAAATTCTCTCCGAACCCAAAGATGAAGGTCATGTAAGTTAAAAAGATATTCTGATATTTATGAACTGGTGCACTACTCGTCTGTGAAGCTAAACTACTTCCCCTTTTACTGACGTCTTAATGTGCAGATATGCATTCAAATGTCATCGTAAATCAGAAGCTGGAAGGGATATTGTGTACCCAGTAAATTCTATTGCGTTTCATCCCATGTAAGTCTCCATATTGTGCTTGGGTATTTTGTTCCTAATACATTCAAGATTGCATTAAATGGGTATCTCAGGACAATTAGTTACATTCTAGAAGCAAAAAAAACGCAAAATTCTTTTTGCTGAAAAGTTAAAAATAATGCCAAACTGCCGGTCGAAATAACACAGTACCATTCAATATGATATTTGTACAGCCAATGTTAGCCTCGAAAGCAAGGTAGCTAGTCTAATCATGAATGATTTATTATTTAATAGCTAGCCAAAAACTTTGCTAATCAATGTACTTTTCTCTGAAGTTGGTGTTATATAAATCCTGATCTGACATGCTTGGAATGATTCCTCTTCAAAACAAGCTCTGTTTTATTGAATTTGTCTGGAGATCTCTCCAGGCTTGCAAAAGAGTTTGGCACTAAGGCTTAGTTCAATTATGTTGTCTTGACATTATAGGTTTATGAGCATTTATTTTATTTGTTTTCCTTAGCCTATTTATGAATTTCTGCATTTGTAGCTATGGTACATTTGCTACCGGAGGTTGTGATGGTTATGTCAACGTGTGGGATGGGAACAACAAGAAGAGGTTGTATCAGGTAAATATTTTTTAGATCTGATTCTTGCTTTCGTCATCTCAAGTATGGAATTTAGAGGTTATCTCGTTTTCGTTTGCCTTGAAATCTTGCAGTACCCAAAGTACCCAACAAGCATTGCAGCTTTGTCATTTAGCAGAGATGGTAGATTGTTGGCCGTTGCATCCAGTTACACATATGAGGAGGGGGACAAACCGTAAGACCGCCTCTCTCTCTCTCTCCCCATTCGCGGAGTTGTTATTTTCCATTACTCTCTCCATTGGATTTGGCATTTAGGTGGTGGTGGTTATTTTCTATTGTTTGTTTGCAGCCATGAACCGGATGCGATATTTGTACGCAGTGTGAATGAAGTTGAAGTTAAACCAAAACCGAAAGTGTTGCCCAATCCAGCAACATGAAAGGAAAATTTGCTCTGACTTGAGGCTTGTTCCGGTCCAGCCATGGACTGGATGCGATATTTATGGAACATATGTTAGTGTGAAGTGTGAAAAGAACTGCAGTATGGTTATGTCACTGTCTCTTTGATTCCTTTCTTGGACAAACTATTTCTGATCCTCCCGAGCGCACTTGATATAAAATCCTTGGTGGGATTTGTCGACAAGCTGTCGTTAATGTGATTTTCTGTGAGATTCGAGGACATTAATAGAGGTATCAGTTATCACAAGAAGCTAGTCCAATACTTTAGTACACAAACTTTTCAAACTGCACTCTGTATTCTTTAATAATAGTGATATTCATAGTCAATGACAACGGGAATCATTTTATGTGATAGCTTGTGCTTCAAATAATAAGTTACCACATATGATAACTACTGCAATAGCAAATTATAAATAACATTACTCATTGTAATAAACTGTGATGTAATTCCCTTAGATTTGAGTTTTTAAGACTGCAAAAATAAAGGATGATCACATACTTCAAGAACTATCAATGTAAACTCATACTGCCTCGAGTTAATAGGATGATTTAGAGAAGATCATGCTGAAGAAATTCACTTGAAGCACAATTCCATTACAGCAACTATTAATGTGTTGCTGCAAGCAGCCAATCTTCTACATTGACATGTACATAAAAATGTAAAACAAACTACTATTTTATGCTAACACAAGTTGGTAGAGACCAGCTCAGTTTGCATTATAATTGCCAGCAAATGCATTCCACAATATGGAGTATTACCAGGAGAGAGTCAATCGTGTCTCTCAATCGTGTCTCCATATATTCAAGAGTTCTCACACACAGGTTTACTTGAACCCGGAGGGAGATGCCTGTGGACCTGCTGCTCTCCTCATTGCTTTTGATTGAGAAAGCATCTCGTCATAATTCTGACAGGTTGGATAGCAGTTGGATTTAATATGGTGAAATTGGGAAATAATAAACAGACTTGGCAAAATATTTACCCGTTTTTCAAATGCATTATCTCTTGAATCAATGATCTTGTCAGCAATGCCGTACTCAATTGCCTCCTTCGCCTGGAAATATTTTGGACGTTGGATGTCCTTCTCAATTTCTTCTTTTGGTTTCCCAATTCCCTTGGCTAACAGCTCGAGGTAATACTCTGTGTTGGCATCTAGTTCTTTGGCCTGATGGATGGTAAAAGATCGATAGAGCAATAAATAGAAAAGGGAAGCATGCATAAACACAAGTCTGCCCACAGACACAGAGAGAGAGAGAGAGGGAGGGAGGGACCTTAATCCACATATCTATGACAGCTCCGCTTGATCTGTTTACTTTTGGCAGATATAACTTAGCTGCAATTTACATGTAGAAAAATTGGGATAAGACTCAAGTGCATCATGAATCCATATTTAGAATTTGAAATGCAACATTGCAGCACAGTAGATTAGGTATCATTATGCAACAGCCCTTTTCAACAATAAATTTTATACAAAAATATCAGGGTAGTCCATCAAAATTAAGATATTGTGCCCCCATTTGGTAGAGATTAAAATCCAAGTTAAAGTCAACCTTTAATTTTAATTACATATTTTATGGAACTTAAAACTTTTCAACCACAAAATTCATCAACTTTTATCAAAATCTATTAAAAATCTGATTTTAATCCCCAATAAACATGGACATATAATTTAAACACCTTAACGCGGAAGTTCATATATGAAGCGCTTGTTTGTTTCCCATTTTTTGTTCCTAAGAAGAAGAAATTGGACCGTCACTTTCCATAAACCCATGTTTTTATTGCATTCATCTGACACTAAAATGACATTTCACTATAGCATTTATTGTTTTCCTCTTCACTTTCCCTACCCCGTCCTTCTCTCCAAGAACGCTACTTTTCACTAATCTCCTCGCTATTGGACAAAAGAGTCGGCATAAAAGGAACTACAAAAATGACAATTGCAAGTATTCAAACCAATGACATAAATGGTGGGACCCATGATGTGATGCAAAAATGAATTCTACAATTTCAGAATGGGAACCAAACAAAGTCCAAATAATGAATATCACACAACCCATGAATTATAAATGGTAACATTGTTACTTGTCAATGACATCTACTCAAGATAGTTGCAGGCAGGCCTGTTCATCGATACAAGTGAGTTATACTAGCCAAAGAAAAGTGCAAAAGTTTTTCCATAGGAAAAAATTATGATAATTTTTTAAAGAGAATATTCCTTGTCAAAGTACAATAAATTAGCTTCCGTAGAGCTTCATACATTAGTCAACAACCATCATGAACCCCAGTCCACAGACTCTATTAGGATAGCCAAGACATGTTAGATATATATTACCAGGGTTGGTAGGCTTGAGTTTCCTTCCACCCATTTCAAAAAAATAAAAGAAGAAAATGTATATATAGCAATACCAGAACAGTGTGAATAGGAAAGTGCTAACAGAAACTGGTACACTTCATAGATTATACAAGGCAAAATACTGTCTGGCCACGATTCCCTTGTGGCTACATGGCTTGATGGTTTTCAAGAGTTCAACATGGAGTCATGGATCAACTCTAAAATTTGGTGCTAAATTTAAGAAGGCACAGAGAATCAATCTGGTGCTTCTTCTTTCAAAAGCTTCATTCAAATATTACAGGTGGTGAAAGAAAATAGCCACAATTTAATTGTTTGCACATTCATTCAGAGGAATTATTTTAAAATGGAAAATAAACCATAAGAGGAATAAAATTATGGTAATCACATTCAAACCACAGCTTTGGTTAACTACACATTTTATTTGTAATGAAAGAATCTTTGCTGATTTTTGCACTTGAACTTGGTAGCTAGTCCAAGAGGATGATTAGCCACACTACGACTAAGACACGACCTAGACTCCTACGGGAGGCAGCAATGGGGAATTTTTTGCAATGGGCGAAAGCCCGAACGTAATGCTCATAACTTCCCTTTAGACCTAGCTTCCATCAAAACTCCATCTACAAATGGATAAGACGCGACCCTTTGTCCCGGTCATTGTAGCACGTGTGTCGCCCAGGGCATAAGGGGCACGATGACGTGACTTTACTTTTTTTTTTTTTTTTTTTTTTCCGAAGTAACTCTCATCAACTAGTTTGATGTGAATACTTTTTCGCCTCCTTATCATTAACTTCCAATTAATTAGCAGATTTATGTATGATAACAGTCTCTGTCCAAATATTCCGTTGGCGCTCAATAAAATGAGCTGTAAATATTTTATTGAATTTTTTGTATTTGTTGGTTTTCGTTATTTAAACACTAGGAGCAAAGAATTTTTTTACGTCATCCTAACATATTTTTTGAACGGGAAACCAACAAGATTTGCTAATTAATAGAAGGATAAAAATGTGCTAAAAAAAGTAGGGGACTTAAAGTAGGAAAATGAGAAAATGTTAGGGAACTTCATTGCAATAAAAATGTGGTGCAGTTAACAAAAACTGTGGTGTAAATATAGTTATCCATAAAAATAAAGTATCGATAAGAATACGGGACCGGAGGCTTGTGACATACGGAAAATCCATTCCAAAACTTAATGTTAAGCCATGGATGTCAAAATTAACGGCATACTTTTAAGAATGTGATGTGAATCAGCAAATTTATCCAACAAACAAGTATCACTCCTATTTCTTTGGATATTTTAATATAATATACATAGCACGGAGCAACGGTCCAAGAGGGATAGAAATATTTTTCCCCTTAATCCGAAGTGTTGACTGATTTGACCTTCTTCGAGCAAATAGAAGCACTCAGGAAAACACTTCAGATAAGTGCATACCTTTCTAAAGGGACCAAGTTGCAGTGAATTCTCCAATATGGATTTATCAGGAAAGAAGTCCAAACTAAGTGGTTACCCCCTTGAAGATTTTTAAAAGAATTTTATCATAAATATCAAAAGAAGATAAAAAGATCTCCATGAAGTGATTGGAATCCGATTCTTCTATCCTTAAGATCCACAACTTGTCATCCGATGTGCAAGTGATCTGGCATTAAGTGATTGTAGTTAAAGCTGCCTATTTCAAATTTTAGCACTTCGTAGTCTTCCGAACATTCCAAAGCCTAAATTAAGAACACTATCAGAACTTCTATCTTCCGAATATTCAAGTGCAAGCTCTAGTAGTCAGTATCTTTCCAATTGACACCACTAACAGGAAACATTTTTATCCATTATAAAGTTAGAAAAATTTAGTCACCTATTGAATAAGATAAGATGTGCAAGTAGGTCATATACAGGGGCAAGACATCCTTTGGATAAGGTGATGACTAGTTGAACACAATCCCCGACCCTTTCCTACTTCTGTTGGAAGATTCAATAATTAAGCCCAAACCTAGCAATCATCAGTGAACCTAAATATGCATTATAGGTATTCAGAAAGCTTTATTATCAGGATGGTTGCACTTGAATAGCTGAATGTAAAAAGAACCCATGCTGATATGCAAAGAATTGAATCTTACTGGATGAATTTGGCTGTAATGCACGATAACCTTTCGCTCCAAGTGATAGAAGCATTGCTGCTTGACCATATGCCATGCCACAATTTACTGTATAGACATCTGATTTGCAGTACTTTTGGCAGAAAATATTCAGAAGACAAAGTTAAAAGAAGGATTAGTTACAAGATAAACAGAAACCATCAAGTTAAGCTACTCTTATTTTACTTAATTAAAAAAAGTGAAACTATGACATTTCTAGGCTTTGAAAAATGTTTGATCCTTAATTTTCTTTTCAGTTAGTTATCTGATTTATAAAAATGGGCAGATTCTTACAGCCATGGTGTCAGCAACAGCATAGGCCTCAGTCTCAGACCCAACAGTCTCCATCTTCTCATTCTACGTGAAAGTATAGGGAAACAAAACAATAGAGATGGCTTTAGAAAAAATCCAGGGAGAAAGATCTTGCTAAATTAATCTAATTTAATTGTTCTCAAGTAGTGAAGACAGGAAAATAAAAGCTACATTATGTTATATGATTCACCTGGGTGCCAGATGAGTTTATGTACAAATATATGGGCTTTGATGGGCTGTCATAATCCAACCACATAAACTGAGCAACAAGAAGCTCAGTTACGGCTGGTACAATCTGCGAATATTTATGACAATCAATCAACATGACAGTAGAAATGAAAACATGAGTAGCCACTAACATTAAAGATATTAAATATATAAATTGAAGTCTGCTAAGCAAGCGATAGAAAGCAATGCAATACTGGCATTCCAAGATAGACAATTCGAGCATCTAGAAGCAAAGATGGCAAATCAGGAGGAGCGGTTCTGGGTCTTCCATATCCTCTAGCTCCTCCACGGTACATACTGACACTCATGCTATACTTTGAGGGGCCTCTTTCATTCATGCCAGAAAGACTCCACATTCCACCATTATTTAAATAATTGCAGGACGATGAGATGCTTTCCTGTCATGGTAGCAAACAGTACAAGGATTTAGAGCTAAAAGTATCAATAATAACTTTAATTCAACTCACCAAGAGCCCGTTTGGTACCGATTAAAATCCAATTAAAATTGAAAATATATTCGTTATTGGGTCTCACTTGTCTAATAAAAGTCAACAATAACGGCTAGTTTTTCAATTTTAATTCGATTTTAATCTCTACCAAACGGCTCCAAATGAAATTCCAAAAATAGGACATGAAAATAATTGTATTTTTTTATTTGCTCTTTTGGAGGGAGGGGGACAAACCTCAGATTATAACAAACACAACATTTCAAAACAATAGTCATCGAGAAACTTATATAAGTTGTAAGCACTTAAACATGAGAGGCAAACCTCAGTGACTTTTTCTGCCTGCCGTCTGACAGGATTATCTTCTGTCATGAACATATCCATCTGCGAAGGAGTAAGGCCATAAAGATACTGAGGTGCATTTTTGTAGTTGTCCATCACTGCAAAAGAGAAGATGGATCATTTATAGCAATACAAACACAAGCTAAGTTAGTAGTCAAGCTCAAAAGGTACAACCGTCGGACAACTTAAAATATATAAGAGGGAAAGATCATTAAATTCAATATATTCCTTTTCCACAAGATTAATAATCAAGAATCACATGGATTTTTATAGTTGTTTGAACATATTTAACTGTCAGAAGAAACAAACAATAAGCTACCTCCTGAAGGCCTTTCTTTAAGTTTCAGAATAAAATTATGGAGGGTCTAGTTGATTAAATAACTTAGCATCAATCATGCAGCAAAATTATAAGCAGGTGCACTTCTGCTCTTTGCCTTGAGGTTTGTAGTCTGTGGAAAATGAAAAGGCTCATTCTTCTACCTTGAGCTTTGTTTATGATCTTGTAGTACGCCATTTTTAAAAAACTGCCAGTCTGCCACACATTATTGTCAAAAGACCTTAATCCACCTAACTTCATCCTCTCCCAGTAATCCTCCTAGGCACCTACAGCTACGAAAGAGAATTCTGCCCTTCCTCAACGGTCATCTAGTCAATTCTAAAGAATTAAAAAGAGAATTCCACAAAGACAAGAATGGGCTACGACTATGTAATTAGAAAGACTAGAACAAGGAAAAAAACACTAGTAAGTGATGGCTCTCTACAGCCTCGTTGACATGCTGGATAGTAAAATACTTCTGCCACAATTAATTCGAAGATAATTCATCATGCTCACAAAATGCCTTTCAGCATCATAAAACAAGAATGGCAGGTTTGACACACAATATTGGACACAACTACGCACTATGATGAACAAAATTTGTAATTTTTTCCTTCCATTATACTTTCCAATCCTGCCAAGACTGCATGCCACTCGCTCCCAAAATGCAGAAAAGCACAGGTCAAAGAAGGCACAAGCCAATTACCCATTTTTCCGTAGTACTGTGCTGTAAGATAAATCAGTTAGGGGTTCCTCTTCATAAACTTCCAATCCAAAGCAACATGCCTTCAAAAAGTTCATTACTTCACATTAAGTTCCTACTTTTATAAGATTGAGTATTATTGTTGTTAGTGAAACAACATATCTACATGATTCCTTACACAATAAGTTCCTACTTTTATAAGATTGAGTATTATTGTTGTTAGTGAAACAACATATCTACATGATTCCTTACACAATAAGTATATGACACATATACACCAACCCATATATATGCCCCGGTTTGATCCCCATTTTTGGGGTAATATGTATCATGGAATACAGATTTTTGGGAAAACGTGGTTAAGATGCGAGGAAAATTGTTTGAAATATGTGTATAATTATTTTATGATAGAATGCGCGGTTGAAAATGAGTTTTGAAAAAATGCATTATCGAAAAAATGGGCTCAAACAGTATAATCAAGAACGATCAAACCTCAATAAATTTAAAAAATGAAAACCCAAAAAACTATCTATCACTCGAAGCTTAAACAAATACCTAAGATGCCAAGACCCACAAACTGAAATTTAATAAGCCCTAGATAAAATAAAGCATAAAAACGGCGACGAACGAAAAACTTACATCCATCCTTAAGATTCTCTTCTCGGAACTGTTTGGGTATGTGGTCAAATGATTTCTGAGCTACTGGGGACTTAAACCCACATCTCCGAAAGGCAATTTTTCTGGTCTTAGCAGTGAATATGAGCTTCGGACTATGAAGAAATGAAGAAAAATTATAGCTACTCATTTCACTAGTCCCGGACGAGAGAGGTGAGAACAAAGAAGAAGCAGCCATGGGAGATTATTAGAGAGCTTTTACAGAGAACCAGATTATACTATATAATGGAAAAGATTGAAGATTTGTCGATGGAGTATTGAAGTGAAAGAAATAGGAGAGGTTGAAATTTTTTGAGGGGTTAAATTGAAGATATTGATAGTCACTGAACTTGTAGTGTTATTTCAGTATGACCACTCAATGTCTTTTTATTTCAAATTAGTCCCTAATTTTTATATACGCTATCTACTCTGCGTATTTGCAAATTAATGGAATTACTAATTTGTACAAAGAAAATGACCGTGCGGCTTTATAAATTAGCAAGGCATTACTTTTATCGTTTACAGTTATAGAAAGTTTAATACACGTTAGCAGCTATAGTTTAACTCATCGCTAGCTTGTAAGGGTATTAAAAATTGCTTTCGCCATTTTCGCTAAAAATTTTAAAAAAGTATTAAAATAGCTTTAACTTAGTTTAGGAAACACATAAACGATAAATATTACTTTATTTCAAAAAGATTTTAGTCAATTTTGCTTAGTTGTAGCTGGTACTCTATGTTATATATTTATACAATA
>CAIGRF010321885.1:3920-14627 GCA_903798235.1 Fraxinus ornus | reverse complement strand
TTCATGTTTTCAATTTGTATAATGTTAGACACATAGATGGACATATTATTTTTATATCGATAAACTGATTGTCTTTTTGGTCAGTCAATCTAACTTGCCTATTTTGGTACTCAAAATCGTCGTTTTCAATCCTCTTAGTTAAAAAAAAATTTCGGAGGCTGCCCCCGAACCCTGAGAGAGGGGTCTCCCTCTCCACCCCCCGTATTTTTGCCCCCACAAGATTGAAATCCTAGCTATGTCCCTGGTGCCCGGGTTGTGTTAAGGGGACAGAGAAAGTCCCGTTATATGTGTTGAAAGGTTCGACAATCACGGAGGAAGTAGCTGCAACTTATGGTTCAGTAAGCGGTAACTCGAGTAGAGTTTGTTGTGATCGGGTTGTTCGTGGTGACTTGAACAATAAGGCCCCATTTGATTCACCAAATTTTCCAAGTAAGTACGAAATTTTTTCCATTTTCCACGTTTTGGAGCCTTTGATTGCCAAACATTTCCCTTGAATTTGGTTTCCAACTTCCACCCTCACGCGCCATCTTTCCAGTATTTCAAGGAATTGGTTTTCTTGCCTATTTGGTGAAAAAGTGTTTTCCAACTTTATTTTTTAGGCAATTGAAAAAATTTCTAGACATAATGGTAAAAAAAAATCACCACTTTTATTGACAATTTCTATGCAAAACAAAGCCAAACAAATGATATTTGGGGTGTGTTTAAGCCACATTATTTTGGAAGAATGTATTTTGGAATAGTAGGTTGATGTAGAATGTGTTGTCGAAAAAGAAGAAAAACTTGTTGGTGTGATGGAAAATATTATTTTATTGAATAATGTGTGGTTGAAAATGAGTAGAAGAATGAGAATGAAAATTTTAATGTGTACCAAACAAGGCATGATATGGTAATTTTTTTTGCAATTGGAACAAATTCTAGACCCAATGGCAAAAAAAATTATTACTTTAGTGGACAATTTTCATGAAAAACAAAGTCAAATGGATACCAAACTTTCTACATTTTTCAGGTGAAAAATTATACAAATCAAACACAATTAATTACAATTCTCAGTAAAACAAATTCTAGACAATTCAATTCCATATAATTTTTTTTTTCTACTCAAATTCCACATTTGCAATCAAATGGACCATAATATTGAGAAACCTTCTAATAGCTCAGGTGGAGTTGGTTGTGATCTTGTTGCTCATGGTGATTTGAGCAAGTTTGACAACTCAGGTGGAGTTGGGGTTGGTTGTGGTGGTTAAAGCAAGTTTATTGACTCGGCCGGAACTGTAAGAAAACGAGATAATTCAAGCAAGGATGGCACGCAAGATAGTTTTACTGGTATGCAGGGCTTGGATGTAGTTTACAGTTGTTGAGTGTACTCGGAAGGGGCATGAGGTGTCCGGTTGGGACATGGTGAAAGAGTTGGAAAATGACTTGAAGAGTAGAGATTTAATTCTTTGTTATGGAATTTGTGTCAATGCGGAATTTGTTATGTTTTGTAGCAAAAAATTTATGTGATTTAGAAGTTTGTTGCATGAAGAAAGTTTAAGGTACTT
Source organism: Fraxinus ornus (assembly GCA_903798235.1). NCBI lineage: Eukaryota > Viridiplantae > Streptophyta > Magnoliopsida > Lamiales > Oleaceae > Fraxinus > Fraxinus ornus. The sequence continues at coordinate 13,086 of CAIGRF010321885.1, read as the reverse complement.
GGGTTTGTAGAGTCCTAAGTTGTGGAGATCAAATTTCATCATGGATTGAAAGTTTAACTTGGAAAAGAACTTGGAGGTAAAGTAAAACACTTTGGAACGGAAAAAAAAAAAAAATTTAGTAAGCCCAGTGTCGCGGTGTCGGTGCCCCTAAACGTGTAGGGAACCCGGTGCTGCAGCGCCTGGCTCGGGCGTTGCGACGCCCCGATAGCGGATTTTTCGCGTTTTTTCCGTTTTTATCCAGATTTTGGAACTTCTTTTTCATCTTGAACACTACCTCATCCACAACTTCGAGATTTGATTTCTATAAATTCGCAAGGTATAGACACTTCATAAGGTGAAAAGGCAATACTCAAGAGAGAATATAACAATTAAATAATTGTTGTATACATTATATACAAAAGATAATTGTTTAGATTAAATTGAGATAATCAAAATTTTGTAAGACAACTATTTTTTCTTGATATAATAAATTATCGTCTTCTACAATTTTTTCATCGTTGTGTGATCCATTAAATTTCATATTGTTCATATTTTTTCGTCTTTAATTATTTGGTCAGTTTCTCAACAAATAATATCAAAACGTTCTTGATATTGAATTTTTTCATAACAAGTGATATCAGAACGATTCTGGTATCTTTTTTTGTTTCACAACAGAAGAAATGAACAAGGACTATTTGCGCAATGTTTGCTCGATCTGAGGGTAAAATGCATTAATTCGGAACATGTTAGAGCCCCATTTTTTTTTGGTGAATAATGCATTTTAGAATAGTAATTTGATGGAGAATGTGTAGTTAAAAAATAAGAAAAAGTTTCGATTTTGAGTGTAATATTATTTTATGGAATAATATGTGACTGAAAATAAGGTAGAAAAAATGTATTTTGAAAATAATGGGTACCAAACAAGAGTTAAAAGTGAAAAGATATGAACAATTTGCACAAAATAGGCAAATTAATTTATTCATACCAAATAACCATATTTTAATTGACACAAGCTTCCCGATTGTATATGGAGCACCAGTTTTACTACACTTACATCCTGACAGATTTGTTTACATTCCATAATGTGACACACAATTTTGCCGTTAATTTTAACAATACTTAAAACAATCAATTGCCTCGGTTTTTATGTATTATGAAATGTCAACCAAAGTGTACAATTTGAATGTACAAGTAGCTTAATTCATGGAGCACTCCAACTGCTTCTTAATTATGGCAAAGATTTTGGAAAAAAAATCTAGAAATCACAAAATTAATTTAAATAAAAATTAGATTTTTATTTGATTCTGAAAAATTAAATGTTAACTTTAACTTATATTTTAATCCACTTTTCTAGATGAATCAAATAGGGGCTAAATAGAGAACATAGTAATATAGAATTTTGCCTTCTATGTCGAGGGTGCTTCCTTCCCAATCACATGTTAGTGGTTGGATTTTCGGAACGGAGTAAGAATATGTCTTTACTAGCAAAATATTATATGCACACACGGCAAATTAAACATTCTAGTACAAATTCAACATAAATCATTATTTAAATTCATTTTTGGTACTCGAGCATTTCTTTTATTATATGCATGCCAATTATATGAAATCCCATAATTAGACTTAATCTTTGTCGTGCATACACTTAACATATGTAACCAAATCCAATCACGCACAAATAGGAATATCGCATGAATTAGTAGTAGGTATGGCAATCGAGCTTAGGGATAATTTGAAAACTGAGTTAATAAACATGAGCGAAGAGTTAAAGTTTGAACATAAGAAAGTTGCATAGCCGGCCCCTGGGTAATGCCACTAAGGCAATGGCCTAGGGCCTCCAAAATTAAGGAGCATTGGAAGAAAAATGTATAATTTATAATATTATTTGTTCACCTAATTATTTTTTACATTTAATTATTTCCATAGTTTATTTATCAACACGGGACGTTAAATATTTATTTCTTCTTCGTAATACGAGCTTCTGGGATTTCTCATTCAAGCTTGAATCTTCAATTTCCAAAGCATTTGAATTCGTTAAGACGCAAACTGTAATTTTTTCTATAAAAATGGTTTGAATTTTAATCTAGTTCTATCTTTTCAAATCGCTATCAGATTACTATATGCACAATTACTTTTACAATATATAACAGCCCATGCCCTACGAGTTACTCATTCGGCCTCGAATTAGATCTCGATGCAACCATTCAACAGCCAAAGTGTATGTTGTAGAATTTGTGTATTTGTTTATTTTCAAAAAGCAAACTAGAATTTGTAAATTTAAACTCATTCAATCCCTTAAAGAGATCAAATCAGCTTGAAATATATAAAGAATAATTTCCTTAGACCGAACAAAATTTTGAGGGTTATTTCACAAATTTCTTTTAAACAACGAGACAGGTTGTCAAATTTAGTGTTGCTCCGCTTGTATGAAATTATGTTTAAGGTCTCATAATAATTAGTCGCCTATGATCTCAAAACTCTCGGGGTCGACCTGGAAAGTTGGGCAAAAATAAATTACAATCAGGACAAGGTGAGGCCCCTCTCCGAGCAGCCAAATCCCTCTCGAAAATTGCTTCACCACCCATCGGGTGAGACATCGTGAGTCTTAAGTTTGGTGGTTCAAATTGTCATCCATATTTAACGGCAACCTAGGGAAGGAGCCAATGTTGACAAAAAAAATATTTGCACTTGACTAGAGTTGGACAAACTCCTGAATCAAGTTGAACGATTCGATTCGGTTCTTTTTAAGTTATCGAAAGTTGACAGGTTTGATTCGATTCTCGATTCCAGACCAAAAATCGAAGAATAAAATAAGAACTGAATCTCCCTAATTTCTTAAATTTTTTATATTAAATAAATAAAATTATTTTAATTTTTTCTAAATAATTTTGCCAACTAATTAATTGACCCAAAAATATCATTTTTTGTTTCATTCGTCAATTAATTAAGTCCAAAATATCATTTTCCATGTTTTCATCTTAAACCTAACTTTGTAATTCAAATTTCAAATAATCAAAATTATGTGACCTAAGTTTTTCTCAATTATACTGCCACTTCTCAAATATTCAAAGTTGAGCGGCTACGCATCTCTTTGTCTTACACTTTTTCTACCATATTTATTGAATTTCCTCCAATTTGATGAAGGTAATTTGTATGCATTAGTGAATTGATCTTATAAACAACTTGTTATTTATATATTTTTAAATTGGATTACGTTATTATGTAATGCAGTGTAGTGGTTGTAAGAGTTAAAATTGAACATGTCGTTAGTTGGATCAATGTAGTGTTATTGTAAATGTTAAAAAAATTAATTATGATACGGAACCGAACCGTTCGGTTCCACAATTAAATTTAGACTCGAAGATTCAAAACTTACTAAATGCCTGAAAATTCTGATTCGATTCTAATTCCGAACTGCACACACCATGTCCAGCCTTATACTTGACTGATATATAAGTGGGAAAAAATCATAAAAAGTTTTTCTTTACTAGTCAAAAATTAAATGTTGAGTTTTTGCTCCATCTTTCCCCCCATAGCAACCTAAAACACATACCTTCAAATAGACATGAACGTCAGGTGGATTGGTTCGAGTATTTCAATATTTGGAATACTCATTACCTGGAGAATTTCATAAATGAAACTATGCGGGTCCTTGTAATTAGTGGAATCAAACCCAAACTCGAATAGTTAGTTATGGCTTGTATTCAATTCTACCCTTAATAAATAGTCTTGAGCCAACGATATGAATTATCTTTCAAACATCTAGCAGAAATAAAATAGATAATATATACCACTATATACATATTTTAACACTTCTTAATCCATTGCATGTATGTCACCAAATAATATCCAGTGTCTAACGTAACATCATTCGGTTATAGCCATGGCTCTGCGTGCAATATCTAGTGATGAAGGGTTTGTGGGGGTGAGCAGCTCGTAAAGTGCAACCGGATTGACTATGAGCGAAAGTGATATAATTCTATTTTTCAAATAATGAATCCAATTGACTAGGAAACATAGTATTTTGAAAACTTACTACTTTGTGGATCAGGTCATTGGGTTATGGTAAATAAATTTTAAAAAATAGAAAATTATAAAAAAAAATGATGTATTTGATTGCAGAATCAGGTACTCATGGTTCCAATTCAAAAATCAAGAATTGAATCGAACCTGACCGATTCTCGAGTTATAATCCTTTTTTTTTTCTTAAATCAGACTGGAACCTCCCGTTCTAGTTTTGGAGGTTCGATTCCGATTAAAATATTCATCCTATCTACTAATATGAAAAGATGAAACTTAAATTCAATAGACGACCCTACAGTCACTAACTAATATTGTTTGGAAATTCATACTACTTTTTTTAAAAAATATATATATCTTGGCTGATATTCTCTTAAAAATTATTTTCACCTAATGGCGTATTGCATATGATTCTTTATTTTCAGTTTTTCATATCCATTTTGGTGGTGATATTGAATCGTACAATTATCATTTGTATTGATTATTATATGTATTTTTAAAAGCTACATGTCTCTCAAATAAATAAATAAATAAAATATAAGGAATATACATGTAATGATGGAAATGTTGTCGAGTTTTGATTCCTACTCGACATTAGTAGACATTTTTACTATCTTAAATTTGGACTGAACTATCCATATTTCTAAATAATTAATTAGTATGATTTATATGGCCTTCATATTGACTATCTAAATATTATTTGTATTAAATATATATTTATTAGATGATTGCATTGTGTTATTAAATACTAGCAACTTAAAGCTTGTAAGATTATTTAGTCACATTTTTAAATTATGAGCATGATTTTAGATTATATAATCAAGACGGTATATTTTGTTAATACTGGTGAGCCTAAATCTTTAACGTTTAATAAATGTTAGTTGGAATGACAATAAATGGTTTAGCCATATTGTTTATCAAATGCTTCCAATTAATTTCTACATCATTACTATTAAGTATAGAGTACTTTTCATTTTATAGGAAAAATTGCAGTCACGGTACCGAACCTTTCATTTAGTAGCAGACTTTGCCCAAAACATTTCATTTGTGTTGTCCACGGTACCTACCTTTCAAAATGTAGCAGTCAGAGTCCGAGTGGATGGAAACAATCTATGTGTAGTTGACCGGAATAGTAAAAATTGAACAAATGTAATGAGGGTAAAATAGTAAATTTATAATTTTAATATAAAATAATTAGAAAAAGAAAAGAAGAAGATCAGACCCCACCCTACCTCATATGTTGGATGAATTTCCTTACCAATAACCTAGAACCATGGACTCAAGAATATAAAACTAAAATTCTTCTAAAGAACATGAAGAAACTTGCAGTCCAGAAAATCAAAGGACCATAAAAAATGAAAAAATTGGCACCTCCACAACCACCTGTAGAATTTTCAACCTATTTGCTGAAGAACATGAAGAAACTTGCAGTCCGGAAATCAAGGGACTATATTAGTGATAGAATTATTGCTCCAAATCACGTCTAGATCTAAAGCAATTCGCATTGTTCTGAAAATGAGTGGTGCGTGAATGGCCCTTCCAATACGACAACGTTCGACCCGTCCTAGATTGGCTCTGCCCTAGCCTTGGGGGAGGAGGATTTCCGTCCAAGTTGATTCGAACACCAACTTTGAAAATCAAACAAAGAAAATAAAAGAGAACAACTACCAAAATGCGAAAGAGGCNTAATATATTGACATTATCGTAATCTTATTTTGCCATTTTTGTTTCTCAAGTGTCACATACTAGTTATAAGGAACATTTTTTATGATGTAATTGTCAATTAAACCCCTATTTGACAATCATTTGTTTTTTCAAACTTTTTTTTTAGCATCCTCATTTTTAATCACATTCACGCAATAAAATATTTTATATGTATACTCAAATTTTTTTTCTACTTTTTAACTGCACATTCTCCTAAAAATCATTATTCAAAATATTGTTTTTAGAAATAATGGCCACCAAATAGGGGCTAAAAGCATTTTAGTCATTTTATTGATTAAATATTCTTCAATATATTGTTGGAGATTATGATTAAGTTGACATTTTCAAAACTCATAGATATTTGTGTTTATTTACATTTGTCCACGAATGCTCTATTTTCACACAAGGGATGTTATACTAACACCAAGGTTGATTTATCGAAATTTGTACTAAAATGAGTCTGTCCACGTTCGAGGCTATCCAAGGCCTCCAATCAAATTTTTTGTCTTGTTAAAGTCTTACATATTCATCTGCTCAGGCAAGGCCGACGTTGAGACATTTCTTTGTTCAGGGAAACCTCAACGATCAAGGAAAAAATGTTTATTTCATAACACGTGAGAATGCAACTGGATTCCTTATGTGACAAACGTGATATCTAGATGGACTGTAAAAATTTTGGACGGAGCACCTAATATTGTCCATGTGATGATTTTTATAGTGTAGTATATGTACTATCGTTTCATCATAGTGCATTGAGGTGTGCATTGAAGAATATTGATAATACATGTTTAGTTTGAACTCTTATAAGCCGTTATACACTAACAATTGATATTTTATAATAAGGTTTTTTGACTATTAGTTTAATTTGACAATTTTTTCGGCATTAGGAAAAGGAGTCAGGAAGATGAAAATAATATACATAATGCATCACTAAGGACAAGACAATTCGAACTAGAGTTAGAAAGATAATTCATTTAATACATTTACAAATCAAAGAGATAAATAATATTTCACACCAACTTTAAACTCTCCAACACGAATTGACATCTTATGAGGACAAATATTCGATAAATCTATTGCACGTTCGAAACACGATGATATTCAATTCTAAAACAAAAATCTACAACAAAAATAGAAAAAAATAGTAAAGATTGTCATGTTAGTATACAAACATAATAAATTGTAAAACTGCATAAGAGGTTTAGATATCTGAAATGTTAAAAATCGAAATAACTCGATAAGGTGTGTCATTATGAGGGAAATAAATAGAATAAAAAAAATATTGTTGATAATATTTTCTCACATAGTGAGGATATTGAAGGGAATTCTTTAACAAATGGTAACATAGAAATAATTGATCAAATAAAAAGACACAATTCATACAAAATTGAACTTATTAGATAATTCTGAAATTTCCAAACTTACAATTTGAACACAAAATGTGCAATTTTATGCAAAAAAGAAATGAGAAACATAACGTTGTAACATGAAATATACAACTCTTAATATAGCAAATTTCGCAAAGGCTTATATAAATAAAATTATCATGTGGTGGATACAATTACAAGTCTATATGTTTGTTAGTGTGACAATGCATAAAATTCGACAAACGTCTAATAACTTTGGTTATAATCAACTCATCGACATGCCCATCAATGCTATTTGTATAAATTCTTGAATGGTTTGACATTCACGAAAGATATAGTTCAAGAAAAATAATTACGAGAGAGAGAAAGAGAGAGTAAATATGCGTTTTACTATTTTTCTTTGATCAATCTTTTATCCAACTTGTTTTTCATGGTAAGATTTTTAATTAAGCAACTTTTGTTGCATAATCAAACGAATAATGTCTTTCTTCCTTCATTAGGGTTTTCCTCACATCACTTTTTTAGGAAGATTTTAACGAGATATTATTTGTATAATTGAATGTTCATAACTTATAGGATATTTACTCTCAATATAATTTTACAATTATATGCGAAATTCCTGAAAAGAGCAACACCAACATTTGTTTTCAACATATTATCAGCTGAAAGCCAAACAAGAATAGATGAATATATAGCATGAAGACAGTTTAACTTGTATTGTACAACTCAAATGAAACAATCAAAGGAAACACGACAAAACGATATCCTCCAAAACTCTCTCTATATATATGAGTTTGAAAAGACTGGTGGTATCGATATTCAACAAATTCGATTAAGTGACAATATGATTAACTTATTCACAAAAATATTGCCTATGTCAATATTCAAAAAAATTAATATATAACATAGGAATGCATTGAATTTGATTTTGGTTATTGAAAATTTATAACCGAGAAATACACTATCATGGTCTTGTTCCCCAATTTAGCTACCCAAGTCACTTTAATTCGGATTAAAATCATTATTTCCACAATCCCTAACTTAAATTTTGATTCGAAAATAAATTTTTTTACCACCACTACTCAATTAAATCGAATAGTAAATTAATTTATGCGAATTTGGAAAAACTAACGCGATTTCATAACTATCATTACTTTTACAACTTGAAATCTAAACATTTGAATGAAACAATTAAATTTAACAATGTTTTATACTTATCATATTTTTTCAGTGTATTCAAAAATCGAATCGAATCAAATCGAGCAAAACAAATCGCATAAAATAGAAACAAATTCTTAACTATGGTCCTAAAGTCCCTAGTTTAGTGCGCTTACCGAACCCACGCCAACCTATGACTTTACACAAGCTGAATATCCCTCCCTGCACACTTCTGTCTGATTCTGGGTTCAAAGTCGTAACGCCTCTCGGTCTTTATCATCCACTCTTCTATAAACCGCCCAAATCCACCCATAAATCCTTCACCAGAAGCAAATAAATTTCCCCTTTATTGCTTGATCTGAAAAATCTGATCCCTAAAAATCGGAGATTTCGCAACACGCAAGAATGGGGAGAGGAGGAGCGTTGAGCGAAGGCGTGTTGAAGAAGATCGTACTTTCCTACACCTACGTCGCCATATGGATCTTCCTATCCTTCACTGTGATTGTCTACAACAAGTACATCTTGGATCGGAAAATGTACAACTGGCCGTACCCAATTTCTCTTACAATGATTCACATGAGTTTTTGCTCTTCCTTAGCCTTTCTTCTGGTTCGAGTCTTCAAGGTAGTCGAGCCTGTCACCATGTCTTGGGATCTTTATTTGAAATCCGTGGTACCAATTGGGCTTCTTTATTCGCTTTCACTTTGGCTTTCGAATTCTGCTTATATTTATCTCTCCGTGTCATTTATTCAAATGCTCAAGGCCCTTATGCCTGTTGCCGTGTATAGTATTGGGGTTCTTTCTAAGAAGGAGATCTTTAAATCGGAGACCATGACGAATATGATTTCGATCTCCATTGGGGTTGGTATAGCTGCTTATGGGGAGGCTAAGTTTGATACATGGGGAGTTATGCTGCAATTGGGTGCTGTGGCTTTTGA
>CAIGRF010321834.1:7983-33423 GCA_903798235.1 Fraxinus ornus | reverse complement strand
GTGTCACATCATGAAATTTAAATAAAGCTGTCAATAAAAAATGTCAAAGTACTAGTAATGGTTGTAGGGACATTGACTCTCTCATCGTATCATACTTTTTCGTTTCCTTTGATTTTTGTTCATATTTTCGTTAATCATCTACTCTTACTAATAAGTTTTTTTTCGAGTTCAGACAGAATTGAGCAACTTTTTAGTTGAGTTCTTATCGAGAGAGAACTGAAAGCCACAGTTGGACTGACCCGACCTAGCCACCCTTCATACCCCTGATCTAAGTAGGGATGTCAAAAAAAATCCGACAAACTCGATACCTGCGCGGCCTCGCCTCGAACGTGGTGGGGATTACCCGCTTAATCTACCTTCGAGGCGGGGACGGGTAACGGGCGCCCCACTCCCATCCCGTTTATTTTTATTTTTATTTTTTGAGGATTTTAATAGAAAATTAGAACTAAAATTATTTGTCTCAATCTAAAGAATAGGAGAAATAAACTAAATTATCAAAAACTTAAAAAAGAAATAAAGTTAAACGGGGCAAGGACCCCGCCTCGACCCCCTGTCTCGCCTTAAACGTGTAACGGGACAGAGAATTTCTTGACGGGTCGGGGGCACCCCACTCGTCCCGCCGATCTAAGAGTTCCACCTTTGGATCAATGGGAATAAAGCCCAAAAAGAAAAACTAGCCGTTGTGTCGTTCTTGCAACGTTCGAAATTTGTTAAAACTGCTTTAAATTTGATACAACGCCATTTTGAATCACGCACTCTCTCTCTCTCCATTTCTCTCTCTAGAAATCTCTGACTGAAGAAGAAAAAGAAGAAGAGGAGCCCTCACAGTTTTGTACTGTTTCCTCTTCTTCTCTTCACACAAAATCTTGCTATTTGAAGAATTGAAACCGTTAACCTTTTTAGATCAATTTTCTTGTAGAGAAGAAATTGAAACCCTCGAGGGGAAGAAAATATGGCCACAGTAAACAATACTAACCACCCCAACACCCATGCCGCCGCCGCAGCTCCGCCGGTTGTGAAGCAGTCTGTATCCGCTGTGAAAACCGCCGATACCCAGTCTGTTCTTAAAAGGTATATGTAAATTTACTTCTTGAAATTTCTTAATCTTGCTTTTCATATTGAGTTGATTTCTATATGGAGGCTCATATTTTTGATTTATTGATCTTTTTTTTTTTTCTGGTTGTTGAATGCTATTAGGGTTTTAATACTTTTGAGGCCACTTTTGGGAATTTAAACCTAAAAAACGTATTTCTTGCTTTTTATGGTTGAAGAAGATGTGTGTAACGACAGTCAAGTTTACTTAACTTGTCTTAAATATTGTTTGGTGGTCGACTTCTGATTATTATTTCTCGTGTTTTTCAAAATCAGAGTGAAAGTATTGATAGATTGAAACTTCTGAATAGTTAAACAATTGGATAGGACTAGAAAAGTTTAAATAAGAGATGTATGTGAAGACAGTCGAGCATACCAAATATGCCTTAAATTATTCAGTGTTCGACTGCTGATTATTTTTCTCGTGTTTTTCAAGATTTTATCTCTGTATTTTTGCTGTCATAATCTCAATTCTAAAATCCAGTTCTTGATTCAACTACAGATTGCAATCAGAGTTAATGGCCCTGATGGTGAGAACTATTCAGTACCTACATTTTTTCCATTTCTGTTTTTGCCCCTTTTTAATTTTTTTCCCAACCCTCGAAATATTATAGATGAGTGGAGATTCAGGAATATCCGCATTCCCGGAGGAAGACAACATATTCTGCTGGAAAGGTACTATAGATGGCAGCAAAGATACTGTGTTTGAAGGAACAGAGTACAAGTTATCCCTTTCATTCCCCCCCGACTATCCTTTCAAGCCCCCGAAGGTTAAATTTGAGACCAGTTGCTTTCATCCCAATGTCGATTTGTACGGGAACATATGCTTGGACATATTACAGGTTAATATCAAACAATCTATTCGATTTTCTAGTTGCAAAGCTTAATGCATACATATCTGATTGTTATTCTTTCAATTTTCATAGGATAAGTGGTCGTCTGCATATGATGTAAGGACAATCTTGCTGTCAATTCAAAGTCTGCTTGGAGGTAAATCTTGATGTTGATTTAATTATAGAGCCGAGTCATATTTAGTACTGTATGACTGTTTTTGATGGGCGTGCTGTTTTTGTAGAGCCTAATACGAGCTCGCCTCTAAATACTCAGGCAGCAGCTCTTTGGGGAAATCAAGAAGGTATCGCAATACATCTATTCCTTTGTTTATGATTTTCGGGATTGCTGTTAAGAATGTAAATCTAAATCTAGTTCGTATTTTTCCCCCTTTTGCAGAGTATAGGAAGATGGTCGAGAAACTATACAAGCCGAGTGCATAGATTTCTTGTCACTAATCAACAATACAACTTAGTTCTAAGGGGAAGGAATGTCGAATTAGATTGCATTCCCCTGTTGTTCGTTTCATTTTTATTTTATTTTTTTGTTACAATAAGAGGAAAATGTTACTTCTGACTACTCTATTACTCCAAATCTTGAATGCATGCCGAAGTGGAACCTGGGCCAAAGAAATTAAACAAAAATGTGCTGAAAATATCAGATCAGTTTGTTCCTTTTCTTACACGGGAAAAAATGTTTTCTCCAGTCAAATAGTAAAGAGATGAATCCATACCTGAGTTCAAATGATAGATAAAATAAGTTAGTTTACAGAAACTTGGCAACATGAAAGATCTCGAAAATAAACAGAAGGAAGACAAACACGAAAATGCATAAATGAAAATTGTGAAACGAGGACTTTACTTGAAAACAAGCAGAAATGAGGTCTTCACTCAATTCCCCTTCTTCCCTTGCTTTCCCAACAGATGAAGTAATTCTGAATCCCAATGAAAACTATCACGGAAAAACTTGCAAAAAGTGTAAAATCTAAATTAATGGGAGCACTGCTCATAAGATTTATTTTTATTTTGAGTAACTGAGAATGTTTTTAGACAGGCCACTTCAATCCTTCTTTTCCCATTATCAAACACACCACTATGCAACCTCTTCTCCGTCACCCTTCGAGAATTTCAGGGCATGATAGTCGAGTACCTTCAAAGCATCATGGTTTTGTGTATATATATTGACAATGAAAACAATAACCAAGGAAGAAAATACAAACTTTTAGCAGAAAGCAACAGCAGATGATACTTTTGCTTTAGTTGTTGATCTCTTGCTACTAGCTCCACTCTTGTCGATTTCCACGTTTATTTTTTGTCGATATCCTAAATTTTTGCAACAGCATTATCTACTGAAATTGATGGAATTCACATTAAAGAAGCAACTCAATATAACGTGGTAATATCTGCTGGCACATCAATTTTGCAGCTAAAATCTAATAGCGAACTTGATTTGAGCATGCTTCGTCTTGCTTAAAATTTACTCTTCTAGAAATTAAGTTAAGGCCACTTTGCAGAAAAGTTATGTCAGTACAAAAAGTAACTAAAAGAAATCATGTTAGGTTAAATAAACAACTCAAAAGTAATTGGGACTTACTTGTAAGCATAGCCAAACATGCTCAAGTGTTCATGTTAACTTCATCCCCAACTCAACGTCCAAAATACAGAGTCTCCAGTTCATTTGCAAGACCCAAAAAGTTTATATCAACCCTGGTTACAATGTTCACAGGATATATAACTGACAAATCACGGTTAGGAAGCAAATAGAAAATGTTAGTTACACAACACTACTTCATTGAGATGCCATTCAAACAATTACATCTCATATTTACTACAGTACCTAGTAAAGGGAAAATTATTTTAAAGCACACTTTGACATCAGAGTACAAGAACTTCTGCATTCTGAGAAGATAACTTTTGATATCATATGTCATCAATTGAAAGCTTCCCATTGTTGCAAGTAAACCAAGTTAGCACATAGACATCAAAAAAATTCAACCACAAAAGGATTTTAAAAAAACTACTCCGATCATAAGAGAATTTGGTATGCCATAAAAATGATTATTACTACTGCCTTACAAAATTTGCATACACTCTCCATATTTTGAAAATGAATTTAAACATATGAATTTCTCTAACTAAGATCAAGAAGAATTTGGTTTACCAAAGAGAGAGTAATCGATACAGCATAGTACAAGGACAACAGAATATAGATAAGAAGAAAGGGAACAAAAGAGGAGTAGGGAGAAAGAAAGAGGGAAGAATCAGATTTCAATAAGCAATAGTATGTCTAATACAAAATCCCCACTCTTTATGCTTAAAATCCCAAGTGAAGGGAAAATTTCCTAATTTAACCTAAGTTAAGGAAGGGAAATGAATCAAATACTAGAAAATCAATAAAAATATAGATCGTATTCTTCATCTTATTCTTTTGCCAAAAACCACACAGAGTTTATGGCAAGTCTTTCAAAATATCCATTTAATCTCCATCAGTAACACTGTTACATTATTGTAGGACTCAGGTACATCCTCATAACAATAGTGGAGAACTACTAAAAGCAAATCCTTTTAAGCTTCTGGATAATAGAATCAAGTCGAATAATTTAAACACAGACACTTCATCAATCAAGTTGGTACCAGAAACAGTAAAATAAAATTGTCACCTGACATGATGAAAAGCACAACAAATTTAATCATGGATCCTCCATGTCTGTCAATAATAAAGAATCAACATACCACGTGCCAAGTAACAGGTGCAGATTGTACCAGCAGCTAGTTTCCACGAGACAAATAATGCCAGATGTCTTGTCTTCAAGCTTAAGCTGTTAATGAGGGGCCACATATACTCATTTGTTTCTCTTCTTCAGCACAGATCTCGAATGCAGACCGCATTCATTTTCTATCAAATGTCTCAATCATGCACAATTTTACATTAAATGCTGGTGACGAGTTAAACCACAGTCTTTTGCCATGCACTGATATTATTTTGAACCATTTAATCTAAAAGCTTAAGCTGTTAAAGAAAGACTACATGCATCATTTAAATCATTCTCTCTTCAGCTCCAGACATGGCAATAATGACTTATCAAAATAAACATGAGTATATTCGAAGAAGAATAGGAGCAACAAATTAATTCTTTGCTCGCTCTAAATTGAAGTGAATCATTTAAATGAAGCTTTTAAATTTTAGCTAGATTCACGAAAAGGTTTAAGTACCTATTGTAAAGCACAATATCTTGTATAAAGAAAAGTATAAACTACAAAATCATCTATTTTCTCTCCCACCACAAATGGCATCACCTGAATACCAAAAATTGTTTATGGGGACAACTAGGATAAGTCGGAAAGAGTTCTACTGACTACAGATTACAGAAGGGTATGGGTATTATTGTTCAAACCATTCTTCAATGTAAACTTGGCTTCTTCCCATGGTCAGCTTCCAGCAAGGTCTTCCGTTGGTACCAATTCATCAGGTGGTTTTCCTTCCTCGCCGAAGTTAACACCTGCTGTTTTCTCCTCTGTAGTAGTTAAAAGTCCTACTTTTGCATCACTTGCCTGTATCTGGTTTGAATCAAGAATTGGCACTGATGATTGCTTCTCATTATCCTCATCAATAAAAAACAGATCATTAGATTTTTCATTTGACCGTAGTTTCTGATCTGCAAATGTTTCATCCAAGAGGGATGGACCAGTAGATTCTTTCCCGGTGCAGTGAGGCTCCACATTAATTTTTGGTAAAGGGGCAGCTTTGCTGCTTCCAATAGCACAAACATGGGGGCAAACTGGAGAGTTCTTATTGAGACACTTATGGCACTTAAACCCGATGAGCTTTTCAACATTAACAGTTTTGAGATCAAAAGCATCTCCATGAAACCAATCTGCAAATTGTGAAAAAACATAATTTAATAGTAAACTAGTTATACTCCATAAATTTGAATGACTCTTCCCTGAGCTGGTTATGCCAAGCGTGAGTCATGCATACAGAACTTCTATTAAAAAATGAAACCGTCATCTATCAAGAATTTTAAGGGTTATTCTTATACAGGCAAGGACTCTAAAAATGATTTGTGCCAGCCAGCAGTTAATTCAGGATGGAGGAAATATTCGTCTTCCGCAGCGTATGTTTTTCATAGTAGAGATAAATCAAGTGTAAAGATAGTTACCTCCACAAATTTCACAAGAAACATAATTAAGCTCAGATTTGAATTCTAATTCACCACAAAGACTGCATTTCGGCATACATGCGATGGAAGGCGACTCTCCAGAAAGGACGAGAAGCAATTTACTTCTAAAAAGCATCACCCTTTCATCATTTGGCCTTCTTGACAATCGAAGGCCATTCAACCAGTAACTATAACTGACTGGGGTTCTCTTCTTCTGCCAACAACTATTTTTTGGCTTCTTCAGTTTGTCTTGCTTCTTCAATTTTTCTTTTTTTGATTTAGCTTGTTTTCTTTTCTTCTGTTTTTTAATCTTGGTACCAAGCAAGGATGTCTTTACAACAGGTTTAGCATGCCTGGCAGAACGGCGCAAGGGTACAACCAGTTGAACCTTTTTATTCTTCTGTGCTTGCACTCGTCGCCTGTCTTTGCACAACTTTTTCCCTTTTCTCGAGCCCAACGGCTTGAATAATTTTGATACTTTCTTACCTTTTGGTGGCTCAGACTTCCCCTTCTTAGTGCCTATTTTCACGGACATCCCATCGAGGCATTTATGGCATGTATATGTACGCTGAGAGATGATGGAGCCAGCAGACTTCCTTGCATGCCTTTTATGGAAAAAGCCTGAAAATCCATACAAGTATAGTTGATATTTGTTAGTGCTGTTTAGAAATAATACATATATCACGGGAAGTCGCATGAATCAAACATGTTACTATATCCACTATTTCAAATTAAAAACTAGTTCAATCCACAAAGATACAAATTCATCTCTGTAACCCCGATTTATATCCTTATTTTACTATTTCCTGATATCACCGCAGCACCACCCAACTGCTACTGGCACCTTTTGTAGGCACAAACATCAACCACCATCAATTTATACCAACTTTAAAAATCACTAACAAATTTTAAGGCACAATCAAGCACCACCAAACCTTCAAAAGCAAAGCCAAACCAAGATCATAGTATATGAAATAAAAAAACTTCAGAAAAAACAGTTCAATATTTAAGGTCAAATATTGTTAATAAAAACATGTGGAGATATAGAAAATGCTACACGCTTACATCGAAATGACAGTCCAGGTATATTCATTGACAATATTCTACAACTACTCCTGCTTGCAGGTAGCAAAACTTTCAGTTCCAAAATGAACATAACGCAATAAATCCATCGACCCTTGGTAAATTAATAGGACTGTTGGGTCAGAACACTACCCCAGTCCAAAATAATCATCATTCAGGGGTCTAAAGGAAATGAATAGTTGAGATAATCTCTATTTAATTACTAAGCATAAAAATGTCAGTTTATAGTGATTAACAAGTGTGCCCAAGTGAAAAGAAATGCCAATATTAAATAACTGCAAGCCAAATACTTTGAATTCCTTTCTCGTACATGCTGAATTAAACAATGACGAAGACACAGAAAGGCAGATGCAACAATGGATTTGTCTTTGCAATATAGTGATAATTGAAGAAACACATAAGCCACTGATAAGAAACCCTTACTCAACGAGCAGTTTACCTTTGCAGTACTGGCAACTCACTGCTTCCCTGCAAATGGACAAAAGAAAACTGATCACTAGACTGCAAATTCAGAGGCCAAAAAAAGATTCATAAGCAAACAAAAATATTTACAGCTATAATACTGTTCAAATTAATGAACGCATATACATATTACTTTTGGACCAATATATATACAATTTGCAACATAAAAGGAAAAACTTATGGATGCACAAATAACCTCGCATCAATGTTAACTCATGTATCTATCATAAAGAAAGCCAACATGGGTACACCATCACACATGCCCAACGGTAAAATTTTGGAACATATTATCTAACCTCACAAAAGAAAATATCAATAAGAATGACTAAAACCATTATGTAGTAAAACTACCACTAGAAAGCAAGTCTTCACATTCAAAAGTGACAGCATATGTTTTGGTATCTTTGGATTTACTTTGAGCTACTATAGCATATAAAAATTTCAATAGTTTAAAACCTTTCATGTTCGTTTCTCCCAGACCCCCATAGAATAAAAGGTATGGCCCATCTTCATCTATAGAGCCATTAGAAGGGTCCTGTTATCTAAGAACAGCTTGTTCTCTACTGCCATGCATTTTTCCTTTCTTTGATAATAAGGTAGTCCTGCTTTTTCTAAAAGAGATACCGATTTTAACAATTAAAAATCATATCATACCTGATGAGAACATTTTTGTTACAGTGTCCGCACTGATAATTCTCCAATCTCTCTGCTCTCGAGAAAAGGTATGAAAATCCCTTTTCCTTGAAGGTTTTATTTGTTACCACACTGTTCTCACGAAGTTTTCCAGAACATGTTTTATTTGATTTGCGAGCAATTCGTTTCTCTTCAAACATTTTCAGGAGATGCAGTGGAACATGAGACTCTTCCAGCCAATATTTCTTCCTTAACATGTCTTGTTGGATTTGCGAGCAATTCTTTTCGCTTCAAACATTTTCAAGATAAGTAATGGTACGTGAGTCTCTTCCAGCCAATATTTCTTCCTTCCACTAGAGGAATCTTCAAGCATGGATCCATGTATCACAACAATATCGGGGATAAATCTTCTCTTGCCAAAATCAAGAAGATACCTAACCACCGATCCCTGGGAGCACTTCCTACGTATAGTAACCTTTTTGAATAATTTGGCTGACTTTTTGGACTCCTTGTCCGTCTTCGATACAAGGTTCGGGTTCCCAATGTCATCCCATCTGATATTTGCATCAAGCTCTCTGACCTGGGCACATGAAAAATGTCAACACATAACTTAGTTAAGTTGCAATGGCATATTGCTGTGTTCTTTTTCCCCTGTTGGATGGGATAAAATGTAGAGTCAATGGCTGTTAAGAGAATGTTTTCATTATACAGACCAGGAATCTAAATGAAAGTAATTATCATATATGGGATAGTCTTTGACAGTTGGACCAAATTTTCCTATGCCATAAATTGGTTGATAAAATATAATTAAAGAAAAGGCAGTCCTTTTAGAGTTTGGTGCCAGTCAGCATTTTACATCCAATTGGCTGTTAGGACAAGGTTAATGGACAGCAAATAACGAAATGGAGATGGGGGACAAATTGAATCATAAGAGAGACGTGCCTGGAGAGCAAGCTGTTCCACGCTTCTTGATGTCTCAACAGAAGCTCGCCAGGCAACACATTTACTCCTTTTTGCGTATTCTCCACTGTCAGGGTAAAGGATGCCTTGTATCTTCTTGCATCCACCTGCAACAGTTTAAACTTCAAACATATTTAGAAAACTAAGGGTGTGTTTGAGCCACATTATTATGTAAGAATGTATTTTGGAATAGTAGATTGATGGAGAATGTGTGGTTGAAAAAAAGAAAGTTATTGATGCGATGGAAAATATTATTTTATTGAAGAATGTGTGGTTGAAAATGAGTAGAAGAATGAGAATGAAAATTTTAAAGTGGCTCAAACAGGGGCTAAGTATTCCACTGATTCTAAGTTAAAACAGAAGAATAGAAACTCTCGGACCTTGTCGGGCAGCTTTGGAAGCTAAGGAGCGAGGCAACACCTTCCAATTGTACAGCCGACGCGAAATCCTCCCACCTCTCCACCAAAATAAGCTCAACCCATTTGCAGAACTTGAAGATGAAGTTGTATCCAGCTCCAAACACCTTGCTCTGTTCCTTCCAATTCCATGTTTTGTAGACACACGTACAGAATTTCTCACAACATGAGAAGCAGAACCCATCGTAGGAACAGAATCCACGTACTTTAGCCAATCTGCTGAAAGTGCTCGAAGATGCAAGTTTGACTCTAGCTGGTGTTGAAAGTTGCAACTAATCAGATAACTAGCATGAAGTGCAATATGGAAAACACGAACATAAATGTTTCAAAGCTGAAAATAGCAGAAACCGGAAACGCAAAGATAAGATAAAGATTCATCTTATATACATGTTCAATTCTGTTCTTGAGTATGCTTCTTTTATCTTTTAACTTAAGTGTACTTTTGCAGTCTAGAAACCTAAGATGGTAAAAATTTTACATCTTAAGGCCGTCAACAACGTTTCTGAGCTGAGAAATAGGTTAGCATATTTCATTATCTATCTTCCTGGAATTGTGGTGTATGCATATACGTGTACTTATGAATACATTTTTACACCCTTGAGCCTCAAAGTGCCAAAGGAAAATTTCATATTATCAAAATTTACTAGACTTGGGTGGCGGGCATACCCCATCAGTTAGGTTTAACACGGAAACTTTTTGTTTACTAATTTTATTTTTTTTCCTCTAAATTTATCACCCGTTGACAAAAATGCAGACACAAGTTCTATACGAATGTATCATATAATCAAATTCATTGATTACATTTTGAACTTCAGACACTATCCAACAGCGACAGGTCATTTTCCTCCTCCTGCAAAAGCCAAATAGAATGTACAGCCTGTTGCTATTGTTCTCCCTATAAAATGAAGTTCAGACCCTACACGATACATCATGGTTTGCTTTATTGAATATCATCATCCCATTCTTGTTAATAAATACTCCTCCAAGTTGTCAAAGCAACCCAAGATTTTTGTTCCATGACTTATTGAACATGCCCCAAAAGTTTTCTTCTATGTGGTAATTGACATGGTTGGGCATTGTTAGCAAGGTTAACAAGTTCCTTGTTCATAGAGAGCCAGATGATGAACTATCATGTGAACTAAAGATACTTTCTGACAATCATTTTCAAAAGGACAAGCTATTTCATCAAGATGACAATATCTTTTGGGTTTAACACTTTGGCAGTAAAAATACTTAAATATACATTCATTGTGGATGTACATAAACTCAGATAGCAATCCTATGAGGAAATATTCTTACCTTGAGCAGAAAAGTTCTCAATGAAGCAACATCAGACACTCCAAGAACACTTTTACGCCAAAGCTCGGAATAATGAGGATCTAACCATGGGCCCAACAAAAGCCCCTGTAGACGATCTTCAGTGCAAATAATATGGCACATGACATCAATAAGATGACTGTTCCTGTTCTTTCTAGACTGAATACCTAAAACCTCACTCGTAAAGTTTTCGACAGCAGGACCATTGTCATTTATAATGAATAAGCAGTCCCTTTCCTCTTCAGGACCTTGGCAAGTGAAGCACCACCCACATTTTTCTTTCCTATTGTTTGCAATTAAACTATGAATATTCGGCCAGCGTAAATAAGCAAATTTACTTGATATAACTTTCAGCTGCCCAGTAATAACCTCTTCTTCTGATCTTATGATTTTCTCGGATGTCTTATCTGATGATTTGCGCATTAACTCTTCAACAACTGATGACGCTGTCCGAGCAAATTCATAAAAGTTTACATAATTTTCCCCACAATGCACTTCAGGCATAACTTCACTAGGTTTTGTGATGGATGGTGCATGGCCATGATTTGCAGAAATGAGATTCATTTTTTGTTCAACTTCTAAGGCAGTAGCTGTTAAATAATGGTTTCCAGCATTCACAACCTTTGGTGGAATATCAGAATCATATGTTATCCCAATGCCTCTTTTTGAACACTCCTGCCCGCTTTCCTTAACATCAGTGTTAATCGCTGCTTGGGAGACTTCGGCTGATCCTTCAGAACTTGCCAATCGGTTTTCCATCTTTGCCCCACCATGGTTATCAGTCTCCAACATCATGTTGACACACTCCGGAACCTCAGGTTCTATGCTATTAGGGTAAGTAGAGAAAATGGAGTTTAATTCCGACTTTCTGTCAGTAACAACATCCTTGATATGCAGTTCTGAAGGTGTAGGAAGCATATGAGACAGCGGCCCTTTTATAGGAAAAGGCGATTGTATAGAGAAGGACCGAGCATCCAAATCAGTTTTTGACCCATCAACTCCATGGGTGACATTCCAATGCTTACTAATAGCAGTTATTATTGTGTCATACACAAATGGGTATGAATCTAATGCATTTATAAGGGCAGGTAAATCATTTTTATGGTAGTACAAAAATGAGTATTCATCGTTGCATAACTCTGACCTGCAAGTACGGTTATACAAAAGTTAGCATACATTTTAAGCAATCAAGCGGTTACAATGTCAAAAAAAAATCAAAACACTAGCAAATTATAAGACGTAAAGAGAATCACAAAGTAACAAGGAATTGCACAACAGCTAATAATAACAGGCTAATCGTCACGACAGAATCACTAGGCCAAAAATAACAAGAGAATCACAAACTTTGAACTTCATATGAAACGTGGAAGAGACAAGTCCATTATTTCAGGATAACTGCACGCCTACAGGAAAGAGGATGTAATGAAAGCATACATAACTTATTCAGGAAACTGTGGAGGTGTAATGAATGGTAGAGTTATATAATCTAATGGCCGTGAATGACATAAACACCAATTATTGTGGTTTCTAGAATTAGAACTTCTAATGCACGTAGATCAAATCTAGGGAAGATATATCACATTTAAGAACAATCCAACTCGTAATTTAAAGTTGCAGCAGCTCAAAACTAAATGAACAACAATGCTAATGGTTAAAAGATCAATAAATGACTCTCAAGTTACATTACTAACTTTTGCAAGTAATAAACCAAGTGGTTAGTTTTTAGGTTGACTGTGCATTTAGCTACTAAGAATCCACCATTCCAAAGCAAATTATTTAACCAGCTGATATGTTGATATATACAATCACAATCTTATGCTCAATATTTAAAAAGATTCGATTGGGTAACAAGAAGTTTTACCTTAGTGAGACAATGAATAAACCAGCATCGAGACAAACCAATAGAAGAAAACAAAACAATATGAAAATACAAAAATATGCCCATAACAAACCATAAACCACCTTAAAAATCCATAACAAAACAAAATAACAAATTAAAGTCTAACGTGCAAACAAACATAAAATAGATTGGTAAAGTAGTATATAATTCATTGACAAATTAGATATCACATAACAAAATCATAGTTAACTACTAAATGGAAACAACCTAGAAGTCTCCCATATCATCATTGCTAATAGGACTTTTAAGAGAAATAATCAACATAGTTGATCCCCTTATCATTCTCCACATTGCTGGTAGTTACTTTTTATTCTTTGTTAGCATCCACTTGCAATGATGTCTTCTCCTTCCCTTACGCATAAGGAAGGAAAAAGTGAGTAAACATTAGACTACAAAAAAATAGACCAAATAACCTAGGTTAGTAATGAAAAAGCTTAGCCTTAAGGAGTAAATCTCAATAAGTCGAGGTGTAAGCCTTGAAAAATTGCACTCAGGAGCATAAGTGTCGAGGCATTTAATGAAAGCCTCAGTTGAGGTGCGCCTCAAGGCGTAAGCCTCAAACATCTCAAATGCATGGGTCCCACCCAAATAGAAAATTTCTTTCTTGGTCTGAAGGGAATGAATGGTCAATAAAGAAGCCTCTGTTTGACAATCATTAAAACAAAACTCTTTTTTTTTTTCAAACTCATTTTCAACCGTACATTCTACGATAAAACATTCTATAAGCAAACCTAAAAAATTTTCCTACTTCCTAACTGCACATTTTTTTAAAAAAATCACTATTCAAAAACTCATTTTCCCCCTAAAGAAAAAAAACATTTTAATGGTCATAAGTAAAAAAAGAACCGGTGCCAATTTTAATCATTTTTTCACCGATTTTGCCGATTTGAAACTTAAGGAGCACATTCTTATTAATTATTATGTAGTGCACATAGTAGGAACCTATATCTCAGCATCAATCTGATTTTATCCATATCAAAGAACAAGCTGTAAGCCAATGAAAATTGCTGATATTAACTATAGTTGTTGGCTAGGCAAGCATGGATTCAGATATGCATGCTAAAAGCATGTTTAGCACATTTTTTTTAATGAAAACGATTTTTTGGAGTGTACGGTTGAAAAGTGAAAACAGTTATAAGTCCCATAAAATCGTGGGAACAATGATATTGGAGAAAATTCCGTGCCAAACCAGCCTTAATCCGATTTTAATAGTTTTTTCACTGATTTTGCCGATTTTTTGTGGCACCTTTTATGAGGAGTTGGAAAAACCGGTGCTTAATAGTTTTTTTTGGGCACCGGTTTTGGATGGTTTAAATATCACTCAAAACTGATGTATAATTTTGATTGATTCTTTCAACCCACAAAATTGACGAGGTTTGGCCGTTTCTCATATTCTCTTCTAACTTTACCCTTTATAAAATAATTATGTCAAACCAACATTTTCTTCAAAATTAATTTGTAAATAAAAAAATATTAACTAAAAAATTATTTATANATTTTCTTCAAAATTAATTT
This sequence comes from Fraxinus ornus, assembly GCA_903798235.1. Lineage (NCBI taxonomy): Eukaryota > Viridiplantae > Streptophyta > Magnoliopsida > Lamiales > Oleaceae > Fraxinus > Fraxinus ornus. The sequence continues at coordinate 19,055 of CAIGRF010321834.1, read as the reverse complement.
GTAAATAAAAAAATATTAACTAAAAAATTATTTATAAGCAAAAAAATTACATTATAATTAATAAAATACTTATAAGTAAATGACTTTAATGTAAAAAAATTCTTCATAAAATAAAAACACTACTAATATGATAAAAATTCAATTATAAAATATAAAAAGTCACTTGTAAGTAAAAAAAATTCACTTAAATATTTAAAAGTATAAAATTAACTAATAATTGCAAAATGTACTTATAAGTACAAAATATTAACTTAATTTTTTAAGTAAATGCTTAACTTTATTTAATTTTTTAAGTTAAATTTTAACTTATATATAAAAAATTACCTGTAAGTAAAATATCACTTATGAGGAAAAAAATTTCATACAAGAAACAATAAACTAAAATTTTTACTAACAGACATATATATAATTTTATTTTATTAAAAAACTTTCAGAATCTGTGGATAATAAATTTCCAAGCATAGGTTGGACAGTTTTCAAAACCGCTACCATAACCATTAAAATCAATCCGCTTATAAGCGCTCAAAATCGGTACTTTAAAAAATGCTCATAACTGGTACGCCGAAACTCTCAAAGCCCTAAGGATCTAAAAGTTTTAAATCTCCCGGTAGATCTAACAATGAACCTATTAGAGTAACCAAAAAAGAATCATATAGTTAACCTCAAATATTAAAACAAGTTTAATTTGATGTTGTAATAATGTCAGTTCATAAATACATAAATTCATGGTTCAGTATGTACTATAGAATGTAACACAGTTAAATACAAAAATTATGGAATTGAGTGTGTTATCTCATCTCTCATTATTAGAGTGAACCCACATGTGCTAACATGTTATCTTGATTTAATTAATGATTTGTCCATGTTCTAAAACGGCATTCTCTTTCTACTCGCTAATTTTTTAGTAAACAATGCCAAAAAAGGAGAAACTCTTCAGTCTAAGAGTATAAAGCTCTCATTTTACTCACAATTCCTTTCTAGTCTTTGCATGCATGGTGAAACCTACGAAGAGAGAAGAACTATAAGTAAATTATTAGGTATCTATATTCCTCTCAGATCTAGTCCCCATAATTCGAACCCAAACTGTTAGCTTACATATTGTCCGCTTTGGGTGGGCCTATGCTCACTTACGATTTTCTATCGCGTCCCCATAATTCGAACCCAAGACAAATACCTAATGAGAACTTAAGTTAAATACTGATACCAATTGAAAAAATATATAAGCTAACGACTTGGGTATAGAAACCCGGGTCGCTCGTTTTTTTATAACGACCCAAGTCTCTATATCCAAGTCATTAGCTTACATACTGTCCGTTTTGGGTGGGTCTATGCCCACTTATCCCCTCACGGCTTTCTATCGCGTCCCCCAAGATTCTAGCCCAAGACTTCTGACTAATGAGAGATTTAAGTTGAGTCCTAGTACCAATCAGGTCTACAGTTCGAATCTTGGGAAACGGGATAGAAAATCGTGAGGGGGTAAGTGGGAATATGCCCACCCAAAGCGGACAGTACATAAGCTAACGACTTGGGTATAAGAAACTGATCAATTGGTACCAGGATTCAACTTAAGTCTCTCATTAGACAGAGATCTTGGATTCGAATCTTGAGGGACGCGACAGAAAGCCGTGAGGGAGTAAGTAGGCATAGTTCCACCCAAAGCGGACAATACGTAAGCTAATAGCTTAGGCATAGAGACTCGAGTCGTTACAATATGTGTTCATGTTCAAGGGATACAATACAATGGAGACTATAGAGAAGGTCATTTTCTTTTGGAGTTGTAAATTGTTTCTCTTTTGTTTCACACGAAGTATTATTAATAATAGTAAAAGGAGACCAAAATAACATGTTGTGATGTGGTTATGTTGAAGACGAGATTTGAACAAATGTTCTAACAGCTTTAGCCTAAGATGAAATAGTTCAAAATGGTATTAAAGCAGCAGAAGTCTTAAATTCAAGGAACACGGGCACACAGCTGTCCATATTAAAAATTGTGCACATCGTAAGGTTGGGCTTGCATGAGAGAGGGTGTGTTGAAACTAAATTTAAATAAATATCATTAACAAGTTAAACTTTTAGATTAGATAATTTAACAATTTGCAAAGGATTTGATTTTATTAAATATTGGATTTTTCGAGATATGTAGTTATGAACCATCTCGATGACCTATCTCAAATTCTTCCTAATTACAGGCTCGCTAAAATAGTAAAGAAAAAAGTAGTTGTAACAAGTTGCATCATAATTGGAAACAAAGAAATAATCAATGGAGAGAAGCATCATGTTAACTAATCCGCTTCTGAAATTGAAGCTTCGGATGTCGACACGATTGAAGGAACAAATAGGTCATGACTTTCTTGTTGTTCGATTAAGTAAGAGAAATTCCACAAATTCAACTCACTATCATATTTTTATTCTACTTTCTTTTTAAGACCATTCCACATTGTACACGCAAGTGGGCAATTTGATCAAAGTCAGAGTAGGAGGGAATTTTTACCGTTGTTGTAGTCCGACTCAATTTCAAAAGAAGATAGACTATAAAGCCCAAAAAAATAGGTACTTCACTCCTCTAATTTCATATGTACATGATACAAAAATCCATATTCCCAATGCGACTCTCATGTAGCACCCAACTTATTAGTAACCCGTGGTCAATGAACTAAATGCTACATGCATATTAGTAACCCGTGATCCATGAGCTAAATAGAGGATCCCTACTTGATATGAACCAAAACTTGAACGATAATTCATCCTTTCTAGATGATTGCTCGCTAGCAACCGTTTAGTCCTTCTCAGGCATCATCTCCTCCTTGATAACCGTACTAACCACTTCATTGGAGGAAGATTGGAAAAAGGTCTTGTACCATTGAAATATAGTCCATGCAATAGTCTTATCCCTGCTAGATCAAGGGGCAGGTAAAGTTGCACAAAAAAACACGTGTAGATAACTCCATATTCATTGAGAACAATGCTTGAGTATGTTTGGCTTAAGTCAAACTTACTTCAAAATTACTTATTTTGCCAAATGTGATTTTTTCAAACTTACTCCTTTTTTAACAATACTTATATTCTACAAAAATTACTTCTAAGCACAGCCAAATGGGCTTGTCTTTTATGAACCAACAAAACTAAGATTAGGATAAGAGGCTCGCACCACTAGAGTTCAAAATAGAAGATGCCAAAGAAATTATGATCACTGCAGCAAGCAAAGAAATCAACACATTACACGCAATAACTCAATCGCCACATAGGCATCAATAGGTATAAAAATGCATGCCCTCCATTTAATGCCCACCCTAATAAGCCAACTTATGATTACCAAATTGAAAATACCACCATGATATTTGATACTGTTAGCATCTAATACCAACATCAGGTTGATGACATGTATCACCAAACGCGTGACCAAAAAATTGTTGTTTTTTTCTTCCACAACTAGAAATGGACAGAAACCTTTTCCAACAAATCCAGAGTATTACAGATCAAGGTGCAATAGCACTAATGCAAGTATGCATGGATATTAGCCAAACAATAGTAATGTGCAAAAGGCAGAAAGGATAGAGGCTAACCCTTGATTCAGCATCCTCAAAGCATTAATAATGGCAGGAGCTTACCAAAAAAAAATGCTCAGACAGAGAAATGGATTCTCCAAATGTCAGGCATTAAGTCAATGTATTTTGTGATATATACCTTCTATACCCTTTTTTCAATACCATGCTAGTTGCGGCAACTTTATGATCATTAAAACAGTATAAACTCATATATTGATAAGATATGTCTACAAACTTATCAATTGTTTCGTATGTGAACCTAAATGATTGATTAACTATTCATAATAAAACAAATAAACATAATTTTCTTGGTTTTAATAAAGAAAGGAACTTACGCCAACAGATAACCACAGCTGCTATAATATAGTCGGCCGTAAGGATCCATTCCCAACAATTCTGCTCCTCGAATAGACTTCTCCACTTTCATCAAAGGCTTATCCTTGTTAATTGCACATTCAGGGCAATACCAATCCCCCTCTGGCAAGAGGCTGCTGACAACTCCTACGCATCTGGAATGAAATGCCGCAGGACAACCATCACAACATATTAAGTTCCCATCCATCTTACATAGGCAGCACTCATCACTGTTCCAATCTGCAGTTTCTTCAACATCCTCCTCTGTGATGCAAGAACTGCTAGCAACATCCATTGCAGCCTTTCTTTTCTTGGAGCTGTCTGACTTCATAGTCCGATCAAAATCCACTTGACGTTCTGTTGCCAATGTCCTTCTATTTATCTCTGATCTGACCGATTCTACATCCATCACATCATCACAAAGGCGCTGCAGTATCTCAATCTTTGTCGACACGGGTAGTTTGTAATAGTCACTCTGAGAAAGCTTCAAGTGACAGAGATCAAAACCAGGGACGTATCCAGAACTGTACACTAACAGATACTCAACAACAAACATGGGCCATGTGATCAAGTCCAGCAAATCCCAATTATGAGACCTAAGTTACAAATTGAATATAAAAGAATTAAGTATCAAGAAATTGGGAGTCAAATGCATAACTTTTGGAATGAAAGTAAACTAAATACCTGAGACAAGTAGACGCGGACATATCACCTTCATTGGAAAGCAACTCCAAATGCTTCCGTAATGTTTGCAAGAGGCAAACATGAATGGAATCAAACAATAATGTAGAATTGTTACATTTCACAGATGCCACAAAATCATCCAGCTCAAATGGGCTTAGAAACAGTGAAGTACTGAAAGACCTCAAGAATGCATAAACAGAAAGAATGTCAAATGCAGAAACTCCATTTACATCCAAATTTCCAGAAGAAGTTGGCAACTCCACCTTTGGCAGAAGAACATCTTCCTCAGATCTTTTACGACACAACAGTTCAATTTTTTCCTCGCAAACTGAGCTAATTGCTGGAGAGGACAGCTGATCAGGGACTCTGTCTAAAACTACTGTATTAAAAACGTGATCTTGACCAGAAAATGAATCCCTTTTCACTCTGCGATTGCTCCTTCTCAATCCTGTTTCTGGTGTAGCAGATGTAATATTATTATTAGATACATCTTTTCTCTTCCTACCTCTTCTCCCTCCTGGTGCACTTCCAGGAACTTGTTTATCGTAATCAAGTACACCACTACCACTTTCCCGTGGGTTTTCGTAGTTGTTTTTTGAGTTTATATTCACTTTTCCATTTTCCCCATCCATGTTTACCATCTCTGGCACATCCAAGTTAATATTGTCTTCCAAGACCCCTCTTCTCTTCCTACCCCTTCTGCCCCTTGGCGCACTGACTGGAACCTCATTTTCAAAATCAACTCTACCGGCACAGTTTTCCGCTGATACACCTATTTTTATTATATTTATATTCTCATTTCCATTTTCACCCTTCACATTAAATAAAATAACCTTATCATCCTCACCAATCTCTTCCCTCTCCGGCTTCTCTTCTTCTGCACAGAATTTTTCATTTTCCCCAACCTGTCCCGGTATGTTATCTGAATTCCTAATCTCATTCTCTGATAACCCAAAATTCAAGTCAAAACAAACCCTTTTTTTCTCTGGACTAAAATTCTCAGAATCTTCATTTACATCCAAATTCAAATCAATTATTTCTTTCCTTTTACCCAACCTATCGTCTGAAACCCCTTCATTGAAATCCATACCCTCATTCCTCAACTCCAAATTCACGGCTTCATTCAAATCCACACCTTGCAGCTTAGCCCCACCACCACCACCACAATTATTACCCAAATTCCTCTCGTCGTCATCATTCAAATTATTAAACCCATCACCATTTAAATCCAACCCTTCATTCAAATTAAAACCAGCCGCATTCAATTCCATTTCCCCAGAACCCCCACCTAAATTACCAGAAACACCACTCTCAAATACTGAAATACCGATTTTACCTGTATTTATGTGGCTCCGCTTCCTGGGCTTGCGGCCAAGCCTTCTGGTGGGCTCCTTCACGGAGGATGGCTGCGCTTCCCGAGCCAATTCCAGTCCCTCGGGAGACACCAAGAGAGAACTAATTTCATTCAAGTCCAATTCCTCGGAATCGCCGTCCTCGTACACGATCTTGAAAAACCCAGTTGAAGCGTCGTATGATTCGACGGAACCGAAGAATGTACCGTGCCCTTCAAACTCTTTCTTCACCTTTCTCCCCACGAACTCCATTTCCCTAAAATTCAGACCTTCATAAATACCATAAATCAAAAAATAAAAAAATATCGAAGAATAAATTGAAACTGAAAGAATAAAACCCTGAATTGGAATTGATCCGTATAACCCCTTTGAGTCTCAGAAAGAGAGAAAAATGGTTGGGAGTTTTCGCTGTGCGTTTCTCTCTCTAAGTCACAAAGTTAAAAAGTTGGTGAGCTGATGGTGTGAGAGAGTGGGGACTACACACAGTCCAAACAATGTGAATAACTACACTGCTGCGTTTTTTACGTGACTGACTTCAAAACGGATGAAAATAAGTGCTTAATTACAAAAAAAAGTGCTTAATTACGTTTGACCGTAATTAACTATATATAAATGTATTTGTAGTTGAATACGATATTAACTATGCAATTATAACAATGATTTACAGACTGATTATTTGTCTTCTATTGAGATTTTTGAAATATGTATGATTGTAATTGAATTCGATGACTATGTAATAAATTTTAATTGATTAATTCATTTATTGGAGAAGTTTATTTGCTAGATAGGTCGGTGTTCATCAATGATGGTACAACAATAATTTTAACAAATGAATTTGGTGACTATGTAATAAATCTTGATTGATTGATAGATTTATTAAAAAAGTTTTATTTGTCAGATCGGTGGTCTTCATCGATGATAGTGCAACAATAACTTTAACAGATAGATTTGTAAATAGAGTATTAATATACATCATTAACGATTATCATAGTGATTGTAGATCTTCTAAATCATTATTTATTTCATTATAATATATTTCAATTCCATTTGAAATATGAATAAATGGGCTCACGACCACCTAAATAGTATTAGCGTAATAAATAAGGTTATTCGGTAGATGGAAATTTTGTCTCGAACCAAAATTTTTAAAATGTATGTGCATGTTTGCATATCTGTATTCGTAATTGAATGCAATAATTACATTAAAGAGGTGATTTAATAAAGAGGGTTATTTGCCATAATAGCAAAAATATAGAAGTGTGTATTTGTCATTCAATGTGATGACAATTAACTTTACCCTCCAAAATTTGGTAAATATAAGGGTATTTGGTAGCTGTAATTTTATCAATTTTTTAAAATTTAAAAATATTTGTATTTATATACATGCATTTGTGTGTGTGTGTGTGTCATTGAATGCGATGCCAATGCAATGAGACACGTGTATACATTTTTGTGTATATATTCATTGAATGTGATGTAATACTAGCTTTTACAGAGCGACGTGATAAAGTAGTTTAGTTGGTAGCGGTGATTTTGTTTTGTTTCGATACTTGTAAAATGCATGCAAGCACTTGGTAACTTTAACACAGGTGTTTAATAGTTTAGGTAAGTTGGTAGCGGTGCTCTTGTTTGTTTTCAAAAATTACAATTTTGCGTGTGTGTATATGTATGTTTAACATCGATTTTAACAAAGGTGATGTGGCTAATGATGTCACTTACAATGTGGCGTTTGATCCATAATAGTGTCTCGATACAACTAGATGAAGTGCAATATTAGCTTCAAAGGGGTTGCAATTGGAGATATTGCAATTCTAGTAACTGAGTTGAGGATAATTTAAAAAAAAAATATTGTTGCAATTCCCTTCTTATCTTTTAAATGTTATTGACTACATTATTAAAAATTTAGTCATAACCACTCAATTTTATAGCATATATAAGCATTTGAAGATTTTATACAAGAAAATGAAAAGTTAAGTATAGTATAGTATAGTATAGTGGTCAAAAAATAATTTTATTCAACTTTGTGTAACAAGTTAACAACAATAATATTCTGCCCCTATACACTCTTGTTCATAAATAGTCCAACATGCAGTGTGCTCCGTACATTCATATAGACTCGAATGAGAAGGAGCATTGCACTCTGTAGCGAAACTATTTACGAGATAGACAATAGATTAAAAAAAAAAATCATTTGTTATCAAATGTGATGATGATGTAACAACGTCTTTTACATATCGACTAAACAAAGAAGGTTACTTGTCGTGTGATACTCTTATTATGTTTTACAAAAGGGGCCTAAAAATTTTATATTTTTTCCCACTTCAGGAGTGGGGAAAAATGAGATACTGCTTATGGAGAGGAGAAAGATTGATAGCGAGGGGAAAATAAAGGGTAAAGTTAGATACTTTCTTAATTTGGAAGGTTGGAATATGTGTTAAGGATAAACAATCTCTCTTTTCATTTTTCATTTTTTCTTTTATTGGCAAGTTACACTTATATGTACCCAAAAAAGGTAAGCAACATTTATATTTCTTAAATGGGATTTTCCTTCACTTCTTGCATTTTAAATTTGCATTTTTTGTGCAATATCATATTTATAGATTATTCGTTTCCTATTGAAATTTTCTCTTATTTTAGGTTTTGACGGATGAGTAAATCCTACAAGTTACGATAACTTGGTTGGTAATATTCCAATAAAGATTTTTATTTATTGTTCCATATTTTAATTGTAATGAAGGTTCTCAAAATTAACCTAACTCATTATCGTACTTATGTCTCCGTCTTTTTTCATCACATTCTTATCATGAACTTTCTATTAATTAACACATCCTTTAAGGGATGACAACTTCTATCCAAAAAAATTGTTAGAAGTATGTAAAAGACTTATTTACCCCTCACATTTTTAAATAAAAAATTTAAAAGTTCGACAAAAATATTTGCATCCCATTTCAAATGGCACTAATAAAAAAAAAAAATTTGACAGAAACAATCACGAGACAATATGTGCTAAATAATTGAATGTTGAGGATAATCATCTAAAAAAAAGTTTGAAACATAAGCATGAAAATAAATAAAGGTTGACGACCTTTATGGCAATTAAGATTTGTTGGACCCCAAAAAAATTTATTATGTGATTATAATTACACTAACTTTATTGACTCCCACGTTGAATTATTTCTTGTGGAAAAAAAAAAAAAGTTCAAACTCTTATTGGCATTTTTCATTCATGATATTTACCTCTAACTCTGCATAGGCAAATGGGTACTTAGAGCATGTTTGAGCACCTTTTTGACTCGAAATGCATTTTGAAATAGTATTTTGATGATGAACGTATGATTAAAAAATAAATGAATATGGTTAGATTAATTGTTGATTTTAATTTTAATTAAAATAAATCTAGATTTAAATTTGTACCAAGTAGGGGTTTAATATTGGCCGGTTGAAATAGTTGGGCCTCACCTGTGGGCTTTGCTTCGTCGGACGGGCTGGGCTTTTAGAGAAGTAGAGACAAGAGGGAATTTGAAGTGAAGTTGTATATATGTCATTGTGATCTCCAAATACTGAATTATTCTCTGGTTTTGATGGTAACTTTGTTCTTTATAGAAAAAAGGTTGAACCACAACCTTGAGGGCTCCCACCTACCTTGCCATGGGCCTTGGTGAAAGAGGTAAATAGCAGGTTATGCCTCCAAGGGTATATGGTGGAAGGCTGCTTGTACACTTACACTTACCCAAGGGCTAAATACATATTTCAGAATTCGAACCCTTGACGCGGTAGCCTCAAGTAAAGTTGAAGTTTTTCCACCTTCCCCTTTTATCACTTGGAGATGTGCCCTGGGGGCGGTAACTTTGTTCTTTTAGATTAGGCTAGGGGTTGTTTAGCAAAGTTTTTAATAAAAGTCGATAAAATATGTGGATAAAAATAAAGTTTATGTATTTATGAATATGTAGTTAAGATTGAAGTTTGACAATTTGAAAAAATAGAGAAAATTTTATCAAATTTTACAAACAAACAAACATATGTGGATTAGGCTAGGGATTGTTTAACAAAGTTTTTGATAAAAGTCGATAAAATATGTGGATTAAAAGTTTTATAAAGTTTATGTATTTATGAAATATGTGGTTAAGATTGAAATTTGACCATTTGAAAAATTGAGAAGATTTTATCGAATTTTACAAACAAACATAAGGGTGACAATGAACGGAGTTGACTCTCCTCGACCCTTAAACACCCGAGCTCTGCTCGACTCCACTCTTTGGCTCGTCGGCCTTTTGGATTAAGTTGAGCCACTCACGAGTCGACTCCTTTTTTTTTCATTTAAAAAAAATGTAACAAAATATGTTCAAAAAATTTATATATAAATATTTTTAAAGAAACTAACAGAATAAGTCAAAAAAATAGGAAAAACGATTTGGCTCGTGAGCATCACAAGGCGACATGGCGAGCTTCTCAACCCATTTATCACCCCCAAAACAAACACTTAGCCATTGTTTGGTTTCAATTAAAATTTTAGATTTTAATCTAGGTGATGAGTATACACGCATCATATTTATGTCACTAAATGAGTTCTTTTATTATCTTTGATAGAGTTTTAGGGCGTTTTAATGTGTGTTTTGATGTTGTGATATAGATTGATGAAATTGAAGGAAATAAGCAAAACTTGACAAATTGGAGAAATGAACTAAATTTGTAAGAGACCCAAAGTTCAAGAAGTAAGGTGCAAACACTCCAAAGTTGTGACGGCCCTCACAATGAAAATTTGAGAGTGTTTGGAGCCAATTGGATGAAAAAAGAAGTCAAATGGATCAAATATAGTCAAAGTATGATTACACATCGATTTTCAATCGAAAAAGTTATGCTCCAGATTTGTGGTTTCATATTGAGACTCATTTTCGACATAGCAAATGTTTGAATTGGAAAATGACATCTGAAGAAAAGTTTTAGCCCTTTTAATAAGCTTATCAAATAATTTTGAATCATCTCAATCGGATATCAAGAGCAAAAATATGATCAAAATACTGAAAGCTGGCGGATGCATATTACAGCCGGGGCAGACACCCCTGCGCCCAAAAGGGGCGCCCCTGCGCTGCGACTGCGTAAATTGTCAAATAAACCCTAATGTTGACGAGTTAAAAGG
>CAIGRF010321790.1:6688-17438 GCA_903798235.1 Fraxinus ornus | reverse complement strand
GAGCTTTTTTGGGCTCGAGCCGCGCCGCGCCGAGCCCACCAAAAAAAAATGAGGCTCGTTGTAACCGAGCCCGAGCCGGGCCCGGCTCGAGCTTTTTCCGAGCCGTCTGAGCCGGCGAGCTTTTTTGCCACCCCTACCTCTCCCACTATCTAATGGCCACATAGCCCAGAAATCGATGTCAACATTTTTGCTATTCATTAATGAATAGCATTTAAAAATTTTCTTTTCTTCTAATTACTCTCTACAAGAACATTATTTTTTTCGAGAAATAGCTACATTGTCACCTAACTTTATTGTGGAAAATTTTGAACACGTAGCACAATCATGCCTCTTGAAAGTAACATCTTCTTCATATAAGACTGTTGAATATTCTCATCTGAATGTAATATTAGCATGTGATGGAGTGTATAAGGAGTTAGAATTCAAGATAAGGTGGGATCGCAAAGGAAAAAAATGATTTCATGATAACTTCGAATTTGTTTGTTTTTGACGAATTGCTAGCTTAATTCGATTGGAAACGAGCCAATGATCACAGCTCATCACCTTCGGCCATGACGTACGTCGGATTTTGGACAGATTCCATCGTTTAGGCCCTTGATTAAGCGTTTTTGCCGTTTATGGTAATTTTTATTTTGATAATATCTCACTCAATAAATCTCGGATTCGGATTTGGGATTCCGTTTATTGGAGGACAATTCTAAATGTTAGGAGTTTCTATTTAAGTTGTTATCTCAAATTTTTTCATTTATGAAAAAATATCATTTTATTTTATTTTATTATTTATTTTTCGAATTTTGCTAGGGTTTTACTATTTAAAGCATTGTAAACACTTTAAGGTAGCAGATTATTGAATTGAATAAAATTTTTGTGAGTTTTCTCTCATCTTTGTGAGATTGTTTATATTTCCTATAATCTTCCGCCACGTCAGCATGACGCTAGAAAAATGATTGATGGGTCTTATTCTTCCAATTAGACATCAAGCAGACGAAAGTGGTATTCTTCACAATAATAGATCACAAGCTCATCGCCATTGTCAATACGATTATACGAAGAAAGGTTTAGTTGCTATTATTTCTAATTCATTGCTCAATTTTAATCTTGTACTCGCTTTTTAAGCTACTCTTGGCTTAATATATACCAAGGATGAATATAATAAAAATTCTTCCAAGGTTAATAAATGCTTCTATTGGTTGGTGAAGGATGCTATCTATTTATGTCTTGTATGAAAATTAAAATCTAAATTTTAATTTAAGTCAAAATTAATAATTAATTTTAACTATACATTTTATTGGATTCATAGCTTTTTAATCACGTTTCAGTAACATTTATTAAAATTTAATATTAATCCACCTATTTGGGGGATTAAGATATAATTTTCACTCCATGGTTGATATTAAATTCTTGTGGAATTGTCAGCTACTTTAGGCAACTTTTTAGCTCCATTCCGAGGTTCCGTTCAGTAGAAATTAAAGTACAATTAAAATTAAAAATATAGTCGTTATTGGATCCCACTCGTCTCATAAAAGTCAACAATAACGACTAATTTTTCAATTTTAATCCGATTTTAATCCCTACCGAGCGGACCTTAAGTGTGACATGTTTCGTAAAGGTAAAGATGAGGTGGCTTGCAGTTTTTCTTCTATTTTTTATTTTAAAAATATATTTTTTTCTCTTTTCTTTTCAACCACATATTTTTTAATAAAAAATATTACACGTAATTCAAAAAAATTCCTTCATTTTTATACACACATTTTCCGTAAATCTATTATTCTAAAATGCATTCTATCTATTCCTTCTTGTTTATTTATTGCTAATTAGGTGGAAATCTACCTAATTTAGTGTAAAATACGTGAACGGTAGAGGGAAAATTCCGACTTGGTTAAAGTTGACTTGAATTTTTTTTATTTTTTAATATAACTCAAACGGGCATAGGGATGGCAAAAAAACCCGCCCCGTCCCGGCGCTGCCCCGTCCCGACGGGTTGGTGGGGCAGGGCGGGGAGAGGGTGCCCCCGCCCCGAAGCGCCCCAAACCCGCCCCGTGAAGAATAAACAAATTAAAAATTAAGAAAAAATTAATTAACAAGAAATTTTTGTAAAAAAAAAAATTTAAAAAAATTAAATGGGGCAGAAAATGGGGCAAGCTCGCTCCCCGAACCCGCCCCGCTCCGTCTAAGATGGGACGGGGCGAGGTGGGAGAGTGGCGTGGCGGGGCGGGGTGGGACTAGGGTGCCCCGTCCCGAACCCGCCCCATTGCCATCTCTAAACGGGCATAAATATATTTTAATATTTATGAAAAATTGGATTATAAAATCTTCAACACACCTACTCTACTTGAGATTTTATTTTTAATGTTGACGTTCAAGTACAATTACAAGTGCAAGGCAAAGGACAAAGTTGTTGCGATTCTTTATATTGTCTCATTCTTATTTATTTATGAATTCATCTACCTTCCATCCAAAGGCGGTCTTGAGGGTGCTCGAATTGAGCGATCGCACAGAGCCTCAACATTGTAGGGGCACAAAAAAAAATTGTTATAGGTGTTTGTATATGTATAATTATTGATGCCAATTGTTAGTTATTATTTTGTGATTTTTTGGTTCTGGAAGGTAAGTTTTTTTTACAAGAAAGGGGCACCATTTTAAGTTTTTTTTTTTAATTGGTGTCAATAAGTTTTTTTTTTTTTAATTAGAAAGGGGCATTATTTTAAACCGTCACACAGGGCACCTAGAATCTCAAGGCCGCCCTGCTTCCATCATCGAGCCCCTTCACACTAACAATCAAACACGGCAGCCGCGCCATTCTGATCTTTCGTCCTATATTGATGAGTTCATCTACCATGGCTGACACCATTGTGCTTTATCCCTCTCCCGGAATTGGCCACATGATTTCCATGGTGGAGCTCGGGAAGCTTCTCCTCAAGCACCGCCCTTCATTCTCCATAACTATCTTCATCACCACCGGCGCCACCTCACCCTACGTAGACCATGTCATTGCCACCACCTCTTCTATCACCTTCCACCACCTCCCTGCCGTCGAACTTCCTCCCACCTCCATCTCTTCCGAAGAACTCGCCTTCGAAATTCCCCGCCTCAACAACCCAGACGTCCACCAAGCCCTTCAGAATATATCCCAGAAATCTAACCTCGTAGCCTTTTTCATAGATTTCTTCTGTAATGCTGCTTATCAAGTTTCTTCAATACTTGGAATTCCTACTTATTATTTCTTCACTTCATGCGCTTCTGCGCTTTGCCATTTCTTGCATATTCCAACTCTTCATGAAACTATTACAAAAAACATCAAAGATCTACATGATTATATTCAAATTCCAGGCATCCCACCGGTTTATTCCCAAGATATGCCAAAAGTAATTTTCGACCGTGAGAGTAAAATATACAAATTGATCTTAGAAACTGCAATACAGAAGGGAAAATCATCTGGGATTTTGGTAAATTCTTTTGCAGCTCTTGAATCAAGAGCAGTGAAAGCATTATCCGATGGTTTATGTATTCCAAATGAAAAATCGCCGCCTATATACTGTGTTGGGCCTCTGATTGCAAGCAATGATGGAGACAGTAAAAGTGTTGAACATGAGTGTTTGAGTTGGTTAAATTTACAGCCTAGTAAAAGTGTTGTTTTTCTGTGTTTTGGGAGTTTGGGATCGTTCACAGCGGAGCAGCTGGCGGAGATGGCGGCGGGGTTAGAAAATAGCGGCCACAGGTTTCTTTGGGTGGTGCGTAATCCACCATCCGAGGATGAAACCAAGGCGACAGCACAGCCAGACTTGGATGCATTGTTACCACAAGGTTTTCCTTATCTCCTATCTAGAAATTAAAGTTCAGTCGATCATGCTACTATGTATATCATCCTTTACCTTATTTTTTACATTTTGACAGAACATATCATTAGACAGTTTTAATAAATAATCAATTTTCCCTCCAATCCTTTATTTACAACACATCAAATGCAAATAAGACGTACCCTCATAGCATTTTTGAAGTTAAGTAATTGGTAGGTGGCATTTTTAAATCTTATATTCACTATCCTGCAAGTCGAGTTCATTTTTTTCTTGTAAAAGCAATAAATATGCATAAAGTTTAGTAATTGGTTGGCGGCAATTTTTAGTAAATGGGGACGGCGAGATATGAATGTTCATCCCTATAATTTAACTATCATGTAAAAAAAAAAAAAAACCTTTGTTTGGCAATCAATTTATAAATTCAGTCAAATTCAAATATTTGACTTCGCACATAGTAGATTCACTATTATCCCTCTTATTATTTGTCTTTAAAATGATTTATAAATTTGTCGAATCAGAGTCTATCTATTAGAGAAACGTAAAATCTATTTATTTAAATTTTGTCTTTGACAGGTTTCTTGGAAAGAACTAACAATAAAGGGTTGGTGGTGAAGTCATGGGCGCCACAAGTGGATGTGCTGAGTCATGACTCGGTAGGCGGATTCGTGACTCATTGTGGTTGGAACTCAGTTATGGAGGCTATTTGTGCTGGTGTACCAATGATAGTCTGGCCACTGTATGCGGAGCAAAGGATGAATAGACTTTTCATGGTGGACGAAATGAAGGTGGCATTGGTTTTGAACGAGGCTGCCAACGGGTTTGTGACAGCTGCTGAATTGGAAAAGCGAGTGATAGAGTTGATGGACTTAAAGAATGGGAAAGCAGTGAGGGATCAGGTTATGGCTATGAGAAATTGCGCCAAGGTTGCAATTCAAGATGGTGGTTCTTCCCATTTAGCCATGGAAATGCTCATTGAGTCATGGACAAAGGGATAAAAATCTTAACCAGATCGGAATTGCTATATTTGTTCCATCATGTCCAATTCAACGATTGATCATAATTTGATAGAATTGTTTCGGAATGTAATAATGCATTAAATATTTAGTACATGTTTTGTTACGTCTTATCCTACTAGGCTCCCCATCATTGATCACATGGCAAC
Source organism: Fraxinus ornus (assembly GCA_903798235.1). Lineage (NCBI taxonomy): Eukaryota > Viridiplantae > Streptophyta > Magnoliopsida > Lamiales > Oleaceae > Fraxinus > Fraxinus ornus. The sequence continues at coordinate 12,479 of CAIGRF010321790.1, read as the reverse complement.
CACCGAAAAACCTAAAGATTGCACTCCAGATCACTCGTTTTCTTTTTAACCATACATTTTTAAATAAAATAATATTACACGCAACCTAAAATTTTTTACTTCATTTCTATCCACACATTCTCTATCAATCTACTATTCTAAAATATATTCTCCTATATAAATAAAAGAGTCACTTGATGGTTATTGTTCATAAGTCGAGCTGAGCTAAATGGCTTTATGGCTGGCTCGACTAAGCCATCTAAGGTATTTTTTTTTTTTTTAAAAAAAAACACGTTCGATTCAGTATTTTTATGGCTAGGCTCGGCTAAGTCTAATGTTAAAGCGCGATCATGATAAATATATGATCGATAAATTTTAAATATCAAAAATAATTTTACATTAATTGTGAAATGTAAAGTCGTGATTGTTTATTTTTCTTTTAAATCTCAACCACATTCCAATGTCATTTTTTCAATCTTTATTTTCCTACAATTTTTGGTTTGATTCGATATTTCACGATATAAATATCCATTTGGATCGATTTAAATTTTAAAAAAAAAACTTAAAATATGATAACAATAAATATATTGTCGATTAAGTTTAAATATACAAATTATCTTAAATTATTAAACGTAAAATCATAATCGTTAATTTTTCTTTTCTACCCACCCTAAAAAAAACTTAAAATGTGATATACAAGGCNGATTTTTTTTTTAAAATGTGTTTATTGTACAGTATCATTAGAACATGCTGAAAAGATGTTCGACGAAATTTATGAAGTTATGTGATCGTTTGTCATTCTTTTTGCCTCTATGATGGAAGTTTTGGTTGTGTTGTGTTTTTAATACTGATAAGACTATTGATTTGTCCTAAATTCTGCACTGTATTATCATTAATTAATTAATCTTGACTACATACGTCTTGCATAGGGTCTTGATAAAAAAATTAAATACTGGTGCAACTAATACATGTAATTGAAGATTCTACGAGCACGAGATGAAAGAGGTATAACGTCTTACCTCAATAGGTAGAAAAATAAGGGCTAGATTTTTTATATTTACGCTATCATATAGCCAACTATACTATGACACATGCATTGCACGTGTGTTTCACTAGTATCTAAAAAAGGGGACTCAAACAGGCCTCAAGGAGTAATATAGTTCTTACCATCCTTCTAACCTCTGTATGAGCCCTAATTTTTTAGGAATACATTTTTCTAAACTGATTTTCAATAACACATTTCCCATAAAATAATTAAACACGTATTTCAAAAATATTTCCTTATTTTTTAACCACACATTCTTCAAAAAATCAATATTTCGTAATACATTTTACCCCAAAATGGGGATCAAAAGGAGGCTAAGTGTACAGTAAATGTCTTTAAGATCATCTCCAATTGTCTACGTCAAATTTATTGTAACAAATTGTTACACCAAATTTGTTATAGATCATTGAAGATGATTTTAAACCAAATTGTATTTTGAATTATTTACTTACAAATTATATTATTACAAAAATCATTAAATTAAGAATTATAAGTGATGAACTAAAATATTGCATTTATTAATAAATTGAAAAGACACTAAACATAACATCGCAATTAAAAAGATTACATCTAACACAAAAAAATACATATAATGAAAATGACAATTCGTTTTGTCACTTATTTATCGGAATTAGTATATTCATCTCATGTGCGATCAATTAATGCATCTCGAAGTGCAAAGTGCGCATCTACATCTCGAATATTGTATTGTACCTTAATTTATGTTTTTAATATATTTATGTAGTTGGAGTGCTAATTAATTAATTATCGAATTTGTAATTTTGACTTTCCAATGAACAATTTTAATTTATGTCGAAATAATTATTATCTAAAAATAAATATTAAATACGAATAACCATCATATTAAAATAATTATAAATCAATTAAAATTTCTTAAACTAAAATATAAGAGAGGGGTATATAGGGAATATACATTTGTTGTGTAATGGAAAGAATGGCAAAAATAGGGGCGAACCCGGGGGTCTCGTGAGCCCCCAACTTTTGAGAATCTTTTTCTTAAAGTCATGTTTAGTATCGATTGAAATCTAAATTTTAATCAATTAAAGTTAACAATTAATTTTAATAAAATATTTTATGAAATTCATAACTATTTAACTTTTATCAAAATTTACTAAAAGTTTGATTTTAATCTCTACCAAATAGGGGCAAAATTACAATAATTTTGAATTTTTCCTTTTTTCTCTTTTTCTCTTTTCCTCGCGCCTTTTAACAATATCTTAACCCTTCTAATTTTATAAAACTTATATATAATTTCTCTACAAATTATCACATTTACTATAAATTCTCACTTTTCAATCAAATTTTCAAGTAATTAGAACACAAATTTGTATTATTTTTTTCCTATCAAACTGTGTATATGGAATGTGTCTGAACTCATTAATCCAATTTTACTTATATTTTTCGAATTGTGTTTATTTGATTGATTATTAGTATTGAATATTAGTTATATGTGTTTCCTTCCAATTATTTGAATTGATTATTTGTATCAAATATATTATAAGATTTTTAAACGTAAATAGGTATTTTCNTAAATATATATTTTCTTGTGAAAACAAAACATTAATAAAATGACTCTTCGAAATCAAATGGATGAAAATGATTAGCAAAATATTAATGAAGAATTTTTTTAAAATGTAAATATACATTGTCTCCAGTCAAGTATGAATCATTCAAAAATCAAGAACAAATTATTCGATTTGTATATGGTTTGATTGTGCCCCCAACCTAAAATGTCCGCGTCCGCCCTTGGCAAAATGGGATTATTGAAAATTCTCCAATTTGGTGAAATTTGATGTTTTACACTAGATTTGGTCCTTTATTAGAGATGCCCTAAATGATTATTTATCTTAAATATAATTTATATATTTTCATTGGAGATTTTCGATCATTTATATAATTAGTTCACATAAAGATGTCAACTCACACTAGCACATTTTAAGCGTATTTTAGCATTTTAAACATATTGATAAAAAGCATTATTTTTCTCCACCATTTGCCTACATAAACTGAATTATTAATACATTTGTTAGGAAGCATATACACGACAAACATAGCTCACATTAGAAGCCAACACCAACCTCTAGCATCACAAACTTCAATTCCAGTTTTACTAACATCAGAAGCTTAAGTCCCAGTTGCTTAACTTATGATTACCAAATTGCTATTTCATGTTCCTCGGATTTGGACAACATAAAATACCAATTTTCCTGAACAACATCGAAGCCCATTTGACCCATTCCGATGACTGTACATCCTGGATGCGATAAACATAGGTGAGCAAAGTACGAACTTGATAAACTTGAAATGAGAGTAAAATGCGATGGACATGGGTGAGCAAAGTACAAAACAATGAATTTGAATATCAACATAAGTACAACGTTCATAAAAGCATGCCTACAAATAATTTGTTGAGAATTTAATATACTGTTAAATGACTGTAATTGTTGGGTAAAAACTTGGCTCTTGACATCACCCTGCATTAAATACCAAAATAAGTACAACTTTCATAAAAGTAAAATCCCTATACTGACCAACAAGAGTTGTGAATATAAAATGGTGTTAGCTGTGAGTATTGAAGTTGTTGAGATAACTGGACAACGGATGGAACCTCTTCCATATGATTATGATTATATCTCGGTCTCCTTGGTTTGCTTAAAGTCAAAGTTACCTGCATACCAACCGAAATAAATGTTTATATTCAAGGTCCTCTATAATGGATGTGATCAAACAAAGCAACGTATCTTTGCTTTCTTTGAAGTTGATTCCAATGGACAATTTCTCCGAAGTTTCCTTGGCGCGCACTTTCTGTTTGCCGATCTAGGATCTAATACGCTGACGCCGACAGTATTTTATGAAATTGTACTTTGAGTTTCTGAATGAATAGTTGGTTGTGAAGGGATATTACTACCACTACTCGAATTCGAAGTCCTAAGTTCTATAGCTTTCGATTTTATCCATTTCATTATCGCACATAACCCCCCTTCATTAGGTGTAGCAAGGTCTGGCACATTCAAAAAAGCCTGGCACATATCATCGTACCTCAACTGTTTAGGTGTACTAACCAAATCGTCATAATTCACTGCGACCCTCATGTGAGCTCTACCGACATCTCTCCTCCATCTCCGTACTATATACCTCTCTGGCATTGATGTAACGTTGTTGCAATCGAAGATTGTTGATAAGTGTATTTTGTACACTTATTTAGGCCATTAAATTTGAGTATTTGTAAGTAATTTAGATGAATTATAACTTAATTTTGTGTTAATTATGTTTGTTAGGTTGATCTCAATGCAAATTGGTGGATTTGGAAGAAATGAACGAAAAACATGCGAAACGAAGAATATCTAAAGTTTGGGGACCAAAGTGTAAACATCAAATAGTTGACAAGTACCACAAGATCATACTTTGAAGATTTCTAGGAGAAAATTGGATTGAATTAGAACTAAAAAAAGAATGAAATATGATCAAAATCAATTTCCAACCGCACAAGATATATTCCAGGTTTTTAGTCAAAAATTGAAACCTAATTTTGACACTGTAAACGTCGGAATTGGAAAAATCATATTTCATAAAGAATTGTATCCTTTTGAATTATCTTTCCAACGTATCTTGAATCAACTAAATCGGATACTTGTAGAGAAATTTATAGCTAAAACACTGACTGCTGTGCATAGACCAAAAATCCGCGCGCGAAGGCAGCTTTCCTTGTTCGATTGGAACTCTTTTGGAAACCAATTTGGACGTGATTTTCAACCAATTCTTGGCTCCTACAAATACTTAATAGAAGAATACATAGAAAGAACCTCCCTAGACCTAAAAATCTCTATAATATATATATTTTGGAGGCGAAGAACATGACTAACAACGTGTAATTAAGGCGAATTGCATAGGATATTGAAGATTTTTTATCCGGATTCAAGATTCTCATCAAGAACGTGGAAAATTCCCAATTCTTCATTATTTCTTCTTTCTCGGTGATGATTTTTCAATTGTTCCTTTGTAATTTAATTTTAAATATGTTAGGCTAGTTTTTCATTGTATTGGATGAATGTTTGAACCCTATTTTCATTTATTTTAATTCAAGATATCAATTTAGGGTTTTTGTGTTATTATTTGATTGATTTTACATACCCATTGCACTACTTATTGCTTGATAACCAATTAAGTAGTTAGTTGCTTGTTGTAGTGTAGGAATACTCACAATAAGTCTAGAACGCAGTAAAATCGACATATATAGTTAGAATTATGAATAATCTCTTTCACACATTCAATCTTATTGATAATCTAAACAAAATGCATGACTTTTATATGAATTCGGACTAGAAATATGATCGTCTCGCATTAGTCATAGGTTGGTGTATCTTGGGAAAGAACATTTAACATATTAGCTTTATCGATTGTCAAAAATGCATGAATTTACTAGATTAATTATTGAGAATTGAAATAGATGGAAATAGGGGGATTCACGATTCCAATACAAACATCCACATATTAAATAAATACTTTACTTGTTATTTTTAGTTTAGGATTAGTATAAAATAATATACAAACAATCTCTTTTGATTTCATCACACTTCGAATTTAATAGTAGCTATTGAACTAAAAATTTGACCTTATTCTTCGTGGGAGCGATACTCTTAACTCACATATTTTATTACTTGTACAACGATCCCGTACGCTTGCGGGTTTTGCACGAACAACTGTGATCGCATGCCTACAAATAATTCCACGAAATTCGAACAAGTG
>CAIGRF010321745.1:54215-77658 GCA_903798235.1 Fraxinus ornus | reverse complement strand
TTTTCATATACGTATGTCGAAATAAGATTTAAAGATTAATATAATGTACTAATTTAACCGAAACCAAATTAAAAATATGTAAATATATTTACCGATTTCACTAATGGCTGCAAATAATATTTCCTTGTTGAGCGTTTGATAAATTTATTTGTTTTCAAGTTTCAACAGATGAACAATGAAATTATTTTTATCTGTGTTGGAGTAAACAGATAAAGAAAGTGATTTGATTTTGAGATTTTAAGTGGGAAGTGTTTGAAATTGTTTATAACTTAAAAATGGTATTACTGTCTTTTAAATAATACAATATATTTGTAATTGTATATCATTTTAAGGGTAGTTTCGTCTTTTAAAATTGGGCAAAGTGAAAAATGACATGTTTGACAAGGGTAAACTAAAAAGTACCCCCCTTCAACCTCTCATCCCCAAAATGGCCAACACACTCAGACTCTTACCCTGGTGTATATTCCCATTTTTCTTTCCAAAATGTCCCCCTTCGTTCTATTCCCTACCGAAGCCTTCGCTTCTCTTCCCCTCCATATCCCTCAGACTGAAAAGTGCAGCCAAACCTCCCTATGCAACGGTCGTCGTTTCGGCTGTAAAGAAGCTTTCCAAGACTGAATTGGTGGCTGTTCCGAAGGAAAATGATTTAGCATCAAGAGCATTCCCCTCAGATTTCGGCGTGTACACCATTTATGACAACAGTGGTGAGCTCCACTTTGTCGGCATATCTTGAAATGTCGCCGCAAGTGTTATGTAGTTCTTTAATTCGTGTAGTTAATTTTGTGATTTTGACTCACATGACCATGTAGGTTAGTAATTGATTGAACACAAGATTAAATGAAAATGTTGGGATCGAGGCGGAGGTTGGGTTTGGGGTTCGTGTGACTCGAAAATGTGTTCAGTTTCCACGGGGTCGGACATGACGTACGAAACATCGGCATCAGTGTCTATCGTTCGTATTGTTGTTGGTGGCAGAGAGTTCGAGAGGATCAACGTTTGTAGAGACATTGGCGGTGGAATCTGGTGGTGACACGGTGGTTTCCATGGAGGTGATTCTGCTTCTTACTGGAGTTGATAATTTCGGAGTACAGGCACAGTTGAATGAGCACAAGCTGGACCCGACCCAATTCGGGTTGGGTCAATTTTGGGTTAAACTCGATCCAACCCATTGCCCACCCCTATTTATACGCGAGCATAATAATCTTGAATCATATTGCAAACATATAAGAGCATTTCCAATAGATTCTCTATTTTTAAAGGGTATATTCTATCATTTGGAGAACATCTATGAATTTAGAAAGTTAAAATTTTGAATCCAATAAATATTTATTATTTTTCTTTATATTTTATTTTAACAAGCTTTTCTTTAAATTATTTTATTGTTTTCCTACATTGAAAATTGAAACTTTTTGAATGCATTTAATTATAAAGAGTGGGTTTGGAACTCTCTAAATTAAAGTGTTAATTTAAAGAGTTTCTTGGAGTATGATTTTAAACATTGACTCTTTAAAATAGAGAGTATCTCATGTTTAAAGAGTCTCTTGGAGATACTCTAAGCATGCATTAAAACACAAAGATCATTATTCACCATATCATGGAAATAGTACGTCGATATCTATTATAAGATCCTATATTTTTTATTGCCATGTGCTAAATTTAGATTGTACCTCTATAAAGCAATACAAATCACAAACAAAAATGAGCAACTTCGAATTAAAGTAGTTTACAACGTTTCATCATAAATCCTAGCAACAAGAGGACATGATTGAAATTCAAAAACACAAAAGTCCATTGGAACACATAACCTGAATTATGTGATGGAAAAGATGAATTCAACTATTTAATCTTGAATCTCTTCAACGACCTTGGATTGCACCATCTCTGTCTTCAATTCGTCCTAGATATGAAGAGAATGTCGCATTGTATTGCTCTAAGATTATCTATTTATACACATGACTATAAAAAGCCCTAAAATCGTGTCCAAAATAATCCAATTCATCAAAAATTAAGAGCATGTTCTTTTTATCATTTTCAAACTGTTTTCTAATTTCGATTTTTCAAAACAGTGAAAACGCGTTCTCTTTTTTATTTTTGAAAATGTGTTGTTGAAAACAAGATAAAAATTTATAAAGAACAAAACGACAAATTTGTCGTTTTAAGTGTTTTCAGTTATAATAAAGCCAAAATTTTCAAAATGCGTTTTGAGTGTTTGCAAAATATAAAAAAAAACAAAATTTCAACAATCTAAAAATGGATACACAAAACTCAAAACACAATATTGAAACGTAAAGAGAACAACCTCTAAATTTCCAAAAGGAAACCGAACTCTTTTCTTGGGGCTAAAGCGTATCCTCCACCTTTGCTCCTTTTTTTTTTTTTTTTGAAAGAGTACGAGCCAAGCACAAATGGAGAGTGCTTGAGATTTGCACCCACGAGGCGATGAACTAATGCATACGCGCCTTGTCCCAACTTCTGGGATTTTGCTCACCATGACCATGTTCTTTCGATTTCTTTAACATTTGGTCCCCAAGCTTTTGGTCCTCCAAATTTCGATTCCTTCAATTTTGATCCTTCGAATTATAATTTCTTTGATTTTGGTCTTTGAACTCTTTGACTCTTCCAAAACGTCCTATTACTTCTTGGCACTTTTACAATCCATCATGTTACAGAGATGGACAAAGGCAAATAGTGAAATAACAAAGGATTCCGTTGACCCCATAAAATGCACTCAACAGATACCAGGCCCACTCTTGCCACGTTAAGTACGGATTCGACGCGTTTATATCGAAATTGAATCGGTAGTTTGACTGGAATGGACCCGGGATGCACTTTCCGGCAAGCGACAAATATGTTTGGACCTCGGGGTATGATTATAGTGGTATTCGCGCTATCAACGAACACCCAATCAGTCTTCCATATTGGATTTCTCTCTTTTCATGGAATATGTGGAAGTACAGATATGGTGTAAAAATGATAACACATTTGTTTTCGAATCTTAATCTATTTGCTATTGTATTTGTGGAAAATATGTAAGGAATCAAGCATGTAAATCCTTCCGAAAAGTTTCACAAGATCAATATTATTTCGTGTTTTTCTCTTCCTCTTATACGATGCCAACCCCTTTTTTTCATATAAAGAGGACCTATTTATACTAATCTAGTTGACGCGGTGATCGTTGGATCCAATTCACGTGGCTACATTTCCTAGACCCAGACTTCACATCATTGTCAATTTGTTACAATTAATATTTGATAAATGGTCAGCCGCCCTACACAATATAGCCTGACATACGAACAGAGTTTTGTTATATGTCTCTTCAATCACTTCTAAAGGATCTCCAAATCCATAATGACAGGTAGCATCGGATTTTGCTGGATCAGGGTCAGCCTTTGTGGAAGAGCGTCTGGTAGTAGAGGGCCTCGGATATCCTTGTTGAAGCTCTGCGCAGGACTTTGGGAGCTTCAGTGCTTCGCACATCAGGAGCCTTTGCATTTACATGGATGTGCTTCAAATAGGCCCCCGACGTTAGGGAGGAAGGGACGTCGGTCAAACAAAGCTTCGGCTCTTTGAAGGAGCATCGGATAGCCATAATTTTAGTTGACTTTTGACCTTATAACCTTCTCCGAAGACCTCCCGGCTGGTTTTCCGTTGACTTAACTACTGAGTGTGCATGGCTGCTTACGTGGACATACTGCTTGCATGGCGGCTCACGTGGAGTGCTGATTTGGAACCTCTAATTTTTGGGGATAAAAGATCTAATGTTTTTTTTATTATTTATTATTATTATTTGAAAAAGATATGGGCTCATCTGGCTTCGTCCAACATGTCGTTACATGGATTGGGCAATGTTGTATTTAGCCCAACTTGCAAGCAATGTCTGGTAGACTTGAATTAGTTGATTGATCTTAAAAAATAGATTTATTAGCTCTAGAATGATTGCATGACATTTTAAGTTTTTTAAATAATTCAGATCCTTTCTTCAGCAGTCAAGTGGCATATTCCAACTAGATTGCATGAAAGAAAGTGACCTTCGACTTCTGCCCAATGAGTGGGATCCATAGCTAGACTTGAGGAGAGACCCAAGAAGAAAATCACAACTTCTCCAAAATCCGACCCTTTTATACTCGACGTGCACCCTTGCTCCAAACAATTAGGCTTTTTCAACAATGATATCGTAAATCAAATAATAATATTGTATACATTTAGAGTTAAATTGATTGATCTTTTTGCTGATTTACTCATTCTGTTTTATTGATATTTATTTTATATATGTGATTGAAGCGAAAATTCATTGATTGTTATTATATCTAGATATAATGACTTTTACGGATGCCACAATTTTTAGATTAATCAATTTTTTTTTTTTTAGAAATAAAGCATTTTCATGGAGTTCTATTAGTTTCTATATTGTGTGCGTGCTTTTTTTTTTTTTTTTCATTTGGAAAACTCTATATTTTGAGGTTTGATAGTTTGGGAAATTATATAAATAAATTGTTTTGTTGTTCATACAAGTATTTTCAATAATTGGTTTGTTTGTGGGATTATTTGCTTTGCTTTGTGGGATTTGCGTTACTCTATTATTTGATCTTTTTTTTGGTGCTGAGTGTGAGTATGGTGGTTTTGGGGGTTCTGCGGGGTTTGAATTAGGAATACTTATTCAATTATGGAACAAAAGTAAGGATATGCATCAATATTGCTACCAATTCGAATGCACTCAACACCCCTTTTGTGTCAAATTTTATACTTGTTTTCTGAACGTGTTTTGCACATTTTTGGGTACTGTTTTCTTTGATATTGATAATCAGACCAATCTGTCAATGTAAGATCTGTCAACATCTCCACATAACTTGTATAGTTTCAGTCCAATCATGTAAAATAGGAGGCGTGGGTTCAATATTTTTTATTTTTGGCTTTCTTTGAATGATTTTCTTTAAAACTTGATGATGGTATATATGGATTCAACTGTCTTTGATTTATGAATTATAACTTACGAGAGATTGATGAATATAGTACTACCCATTAGTTAATTAATTATTATGTATATATTTATGTTGTCATTCCTATGAATTTGCCAGTTTCCTTTGGTTCAATCGCTATTTTTAATTATTTGACATTGTTATTTTTTTTTTCCTAAATGGTCTACCACTCTATCTCATCTATCATATATAACTATGGTCTGTGCTATGCGTTGGTATAATGCTCTGACAAAAAAAGAATATCTTTTGATCTTTTTTTCTTAAACTAATTTGAATGCCCTTTTACACTCAAATTCTAGTTACTGTTAACTATTATGTGATTTGAGAGTATATTTAAACGATCTTCTAGAACATTTTCGCATTTTTATTTGACTATAATATAAATATTTTGAATATTTCATTTCATTTATTGTTTATTGTTGGTTTTAAGTTAACAAATTTAATTTCGTAAAACTCTTATAAATGAAAAAAATTGATTACATGCTATGATTGAAAAATCCAAATGTTGAAGTTCGCCCAGACCTTTCGAAACACAGGTACGGCCTTGGTGGGATCGATGATGCGTGGGTTTGGAATGGTTGTCATGAGTAACACTATTTGCACTAACGACTGTTGATGGTTGCCTACATGGATGGATACATGTGATAGTTTGTGATTTGATGTATTATGTACTATTTTTTTTATTGACTCGTGCATCAAATTGAAAATTATCATATATATGTCACGTAAGATCATTACTGATAGTTTTCACTATGATTATCAATGCTTTATTGTGACGTTAGGGTTAGAAAGAGTTAAGAGTTGAAAATAGAAATTTTTTTTGAAAGGTTTTATTTAGCCTTTGTTTGCATCTCATTTCATAAAATTCATTTTTTTCTAAACTTATTTTCAATTGCATATTTTATGGACTTGTAACTTTCATTAAATTTTCAATCATATATTTTATCATATTTCATAAAAATTTTAAAAATTTATTTTCTAATATTGCACGGTAAAAATGAAATAATTAAAAAAGAGGTAAATTGCAACTTTTAGCTTCCGTTTGTTTCTCATTTTTCATTCATAGAATAAAAAATATGATCATTATCCATCGTATCAACCATCAATTTTGAATTACTATATCTTTTGTGAGCCCAATAGACCATATTTTTCATTCTCACGTGGTTCAAACAGAAACAGGGTCTTAGAAGAAGCAGACGCATCTGGCGTAACTACGCCAATATATCTTCCCGCGCATTTTCTTTTGTAAGAAAACCATCAAAAACAAGTTCTTTGCAATTTCAACTGAATTACATAAATTTTTCAATCAATTCCCAGAAAAAACCCCAATGATCCGTTGTCAGAAATCGCTTCCAAAGAATCTTTGCAATCCCAAATTTATCGAATTTTTTTTCTCACGACAACTTCAGACAAAGTCCAGTCATGAGTCGTCAAATAATTATAGAAACGTAAATATTAATGGGTGAAAAACGTAATAAATGTGCTATTATTAGGAGCCTATGCATTTACATGGATGTGCTTCAAGTAGGCCCCCGACGTTAGGGAGGAAGGGACGTCGGTCAAACAAAGCTTCGACTCTTTGAAGGAGCCTCGGATAGCCATAATTTTAGTTGACTTTTGACCTTGTAACCTTCTCTGAAGACCTCCCGGCTGGTTTTCCGTTGACTTAACTACTGAGTGTGTGTGGCTGCTTACGTGAATATACTACTTGCATGGCGGCTCATGTGGAATGCTGATTTGCAGCCTCTAATTTTAGGGGATAAAAGATTCAATGTTTTTTTTTATTATTTATTATTATTATTTGAAAAAGATATGGGCTCATCTGGCTTCGTCCAACATGTCGTTACATGGATTGGGCAATGTAGTATTTAGCCCAACTTGCAAGCAATGTCTACTTTATATCTGGTAGACTTGAATTAGTTGATTGATCTTGAAAAATGGATTTATTAGCTCTAGAATGATTGCATGACATTTTAAATTTTTAAAATAAATTCGGATCCTTTCTTCAGGAGTCAAGTGGCATATTCCAACTAGATTGCATGAATGAAAGTGACCTTCGACTTCTTCCCAATGAGTGGGATCTATAGCCGGACTTGAGGAGAGGCCCAAGAGGAAAATCACAACTTCTCCAAAATCCGACCCTTTTATACTCGACGTGCACCCTTGCTCCAAACAATTAGACTTTTTCAACAATGATATCGTAAATCAAATAACAATATTGTATACATTTAGAGTTAAATTGCTTGATCTTTTTGTTGATTTACTCATTCTATTTTATTGATATTTATTTTATATATGTGATTGAAGCGAAAATTCATTGATTGTTATTATGTCTAGATTTCTATTAGTTTCTAATGACTTTTACGGATGCCACAATTTTTAGATTAATCAATTTTTTTTGAAATAAAGTATTTTCATGGAGTTCTATTAGTTTCTATATAGTGTGCGCGCTTTTTTATTTTTTTCATTTGGAAAACTCTATATTTTGAGGGTTGATAGTTTGGGAAATTATATAAAAAAATTGTTTTGTTGTTCATACAAGTATTTTCAATAATTGGTTTGTTTGTGGGATTATTTGCTTTGCTTTGTGGGATTTGCATTACTCTATTATTTGATCTTTTTTTTGGTGCCGAGTGTGAGTATGGTGGCTTTGGGGGTTCTGCGGGGTTTTAATTAGGAATACTTATTCAATTATGGAACAAAAGTAAGGATATGCATCAATATTGCTACCAATTCAAATGCACTCTACACCCCTTTTGTGTCAAATTTTTCACTTGTTTTCTGAACGTGTTTTGCACAATTTTGGGTTATGTTTTCTTTGATATTGATAATCAGACCGATCTGTCAATGTAAGATCTGCCAACATCTCCACAGAACTTGTATAGTTTCAATCCAATCACATAAAATAGGAGGCGTGGGTTCAAGATTTTTTTTTTTTTTTTTTTCTCTCTATTTGTGGCTTTCTTTGAGTGATTTTCTTTAAAACTTGATGATCGTATATATGGATTCAACTGTCTTTGATTTATGAATTATAACTTACGAGAGATTGATGAATATAGTACTACCCATTAGTTAATTAATTATTATGTATGTATTTATGTTGTCATTCTTATGAATTTGCCTGTTTCCTTTGGTTCAATCGCTATTTTTAATTATTTGACATTGTTATTTTTTTTCCTAAATGGTCTACCACTCTCTCATCTATCATAGATAACTATGGTATGTGCTATGCGTTGGTACAATGCTCTGACAAAAAAGAATATCTTTTGATCTTTTTTTCTTAAACTAATTTGAGCGCCCTTTTACACTCAAATTCTAGTTACTGTTAACTATTATGTGATTTGAGTGTTCAATTAGTATATTTAAACGATCTTTTAGAACATTTTCCCATTTTTATTTGACTATAATATAAATATTTTGAATATTTCATTTCATTTATTGTTTATTGTTGGTGTTAAGTTAACAACTTTAGTTTCGTAAAACTCTTATAAATGAATAAAATTGATTACATGCTATGATTGAAGAATCCAAATTATAAAGTTCGCCCAGGCCTTTCGAAACACAGGTACGGCCTTGGTGGGATCGATGATGCGTGGGTTTGGAATGGTTGTCATGAGTAATACTATTTGCACTAACGACTATTGATCGTTGCCCTACATGGATGGATACATGTGATAGTTTGTGATTTGATGTATTATGTATTAGTTTTTTTATTGACTCATGCATCAAATTGAAAATTATCATATATATGTCACGTAACATCATTACTGATAGTTTTCACTATGAATATCACTGCTTTATTGTGATGTTAGGGTTAGAAGGAGTTAATAGTTGAAAATAGAGAATTTTTTTAAAAGGTTTTATTTAGCCTTTGTTTGCATCTCATTTCATAAAATTCATTTTTTCCTAAACTTATTTTCAATTGCATATTTTATGGGACTTGTAACTTTCATTAAATTTTCAATCAAATATTGTATCAAACTTCATAAAAATTTATTTTCTAATATTGCACGGTAAAAATGAAATAATTTAAAAAAGAGGTAAATTTCAACTTTCAGCCTCCGTTTATTTCTTATTTTTCATTCATAAAATAAAAAATATGATGATTATTCATCGTATCAAATCATCAATTTTGAATTTCTATATCTTGGCCAATTGACCATTTTTTTCATTCTCACGTGGTTCAAACAGAAACAGGGTCTTAGAAGAAGCAGACGCATCTGGCGTAACTACGCCAATATATCTTCCCGCGCCTTTTCTTTTGTAAGAAAACCATCAAAAACAAGTTCTTTGCAATTTCAACTGAATTACATAAATTTTTCAATCAATTCCCAGAAAAACCCCAATGATCCGTTGTCAGAAATCGCTCTCAAAGAATCTTTGCAATCCCAAATTTATCGAATTTTTTTTCTCACGACACGAAGTCTGTTTCAGGTCAGTACTCGACCACTATCAAATACGAAAGAACAATGGAGAAACAGAAGAAGAAGGGCGCATACACCTTCTCAAAAGCAGAGGACAGCACCTATTAACGAACCCTCGAGTCCTCGACTCCATCGTTCGAACGTCTAGCATAAAACCAGATGATACTGTTTTGGAAATAGGGCCTGGAACCGGAAATCTCACTCTCAAGCTTCTTGAAGTAGCCAAGAAAGTCGTAGCAGTCGAGATTGACAAGCGCATGGTGGAGATTCTTTGTAAACGAGCAGCTGAAGGAGGGCTCCAGGATCGCTTGAATGTGAGAATTTATACATTTTATTATGCCCGCTTAAATGTATGATGAAATGTCTCACTGAAGTTTCTAATTTCAAATCGCCACCCTAAATGTTCTGCTGGCTAAAGAATTGTACTATTGTAGGAAGGGTTTAATGCAAACCTATTACACGGACTTCCTTTGAGATTCTATAATTATTTGAATTTTAAATGGTGTTCATTGGCAATAGACTTTCAATTAATAAACTGTCCATCTGAATGGAAGGGAAATCATTCAGAGGACTAAAAGTTCAGCATCAAGGAATGGATTTCTGTCCATTTGGGTGGGCTCTAATACCAAATTGAACATTCAATGGACTTCATTGGAAGTTTGGGATCAAATTTACACTTTTCTTTTCAGGTTATCTGCAGCGATGCATTGAAGACTGAGTTTCCGGAGTTCAATCTCGTTGTGGCAAATATTCCATATGGCATATCTTCGCCCCTGTTGGCTAAGTTGGTTTTTGGGGCGAAGCTGAACCCATTTAGGAGTGCAACACTTTTGCTTCAAAAAGAGTTTGCAAGGAGGCTATTGGCAAAGCCAGGTGATTCTGAATTTAATAGATTAACCGTAAATGTGAAGCTGCTGGCTGAAGTGGAATTCGTAATGGATGTGAGCAAGAACGACTTTCTACCACGTCCAAAGGTAGATTCTTCGGTGGTCAAAGTCTATCCAAAAAATGTGATTCCAGATGTCAATCTTGAGGAATGGTGGGCATTTACGAGGACTTGCTTTAGTAAGAAGAACAAAACACTAG
This sequence comes from Fraxinus ornus, assembly GCA_903798235.1. Classification (NCBI taxonomy): domain Eukaryota; kingdom Viridiplantae; phylum Streptophyta; class Magnoliopsida; order Lamiales; family Oleaceae; genus Fraxinus; species Fraxinus ornus. The sequence goes on along the minus strand of CAIGRF010321745.1, from coordinate 67,172 downwards.
GCGCAACGTTTAAGCAAAAGAGGAAGTTAATGGAATTAATGAAGTTGTCAAAGGCACAAGGGCTTTGTGAAGATAGCAGGCACTGCCATACTTATGATAACTATGAAAACGCAGATGAAGAGAGGGTGAGTGGTGAAGGGAACTCTGATTTGTCTTCTGCGTCTGGAGTGTGCATGAGCTTGTTCAGAGAGAAAATAATTAGCATTTTGGAATCTGGTGGATTTGCAAATAAGAGACCTTCAAAATTGTCTAACAACGAACTCCTGCAAATATTGTGTTCATTCAATCAATCTGGGATATATTTTCATGATAAGACAAAGCCCGAGGTTGCAAGTGACGCTGCTTATGACAATCTGTTATAACAAAAGTTCTCTAGTGTAAGCCTTTATGGGTGGTAAGTTTTTCTATTTTGATCAATCATATGTCATTCCTGCAAATCCTGCTCATAAAGACATATAAAATGATCTTATGCAGTTAAAGAATATATCTACACTGGCGAGTCAATCAAGTTAGTACAATCACTATGTAGAAATTAAGGGTAACATAGATTTAATCTACTGATTTCATAGCCTAATCAAATTGAAGAAAATCCTATTGGAGAATTTTTATTTTATTATTATTTTTTTTATGATGGCTGTTTTACAGCTAATGGTAGCTTGCAAACTCACTCCTCTTCTAAAGCTATTGCAAGTAAATTTTGTCAACTAAGGATCACGGAGTGTTCCTGCAATTTAAAGAATTTTGCAGCTATTATCTGGTTGGGGATTGAAGGTAAGATAATTCTAACCTAGCGATAGGTTTTTTTGGTGCTTTTTTGGCATTAATCTGTGCTACGTACAAAGAAGACTTCTCCCTCTTCTAGTGACATGCTATTGATTCTAGGAGAACTATATTGAGGACAAGTGGACAACCTACCCACCGTGATTGACTAAAAGGGAAGTAGCCCGGTAGCATTAGATCTGACCCTTTTTTTAATTGTAAAGCTAAGGTGAAGGACAAGATTGCTTTTATATTTGCTGTTCAAATAAAATTGAGGTTACAATTATCATTTTATAAAATAAGTTTGTTAGCTTGAGGTGCATGTGATATTGTAACGATCTTTTTGGTTGGTTGAAACCAATCTCTAAGGATCTACTAGCTATGAAAATTGAAAGTTGAAAATCCTATTGCGCCAAAAAAATAAAAAAAATGAATGAATAGTGTTCATTCTAGTATAGAATGACAACCCTTTTACTCGTAGTTTAACTAAGTTTTTACTCATGACAATTTTCAGTACGCTCGTTACATATTTTTGTAAACAGGGTGGTATCAACATGGATCTACAAGAGATAATTCTAGCTTGGGTAGTCTATGTATGCATAGAAGACCATGATTTTTAAATACACAATGATTATGCGAACGAAGAAAATTAATTTGAGAACTTGAAATGGAACATTTTTTAATTATTTGCTTATTACAAAACTTTTAAGATCGCATAATGTATTGAACTAAAGTTTTAGTTTGGTTGATTTATGTTATTTTTAATATTAAATTATTGTTCAATAACACTTTTTTAGATTAAATGTTAAATCATTATATTCTCATAGATATGCAATATATTTTTTATTGTTAAGATTCTTGAGGCATTCAGACTTGATTTTTAATGATATTTATATATAATTCTTTACTGTCTTATTTTGCCTCGATTTTGGGTATTAATAGTTCTTTTAACGTATTTATAAAATAGCTAGGAGGTATATGTAAGTGAGAATATACATAAGTTTATTTTTTCTTTATTATTTATCAATGGTATTAGAACTTGTCAGTTTAGTATATGCCCCTATTTGACATCCATTTTAACGAGTTTTTTTGGGAAAATGTATTTTGGAATAGTGATTTTTTTTTTTACTTTTTTTGGGAATGTGGTTAAAAAGTAGGAAAACTTTTTTGGTTTATGTGCAAAATATTTTATCATGTGAACGTGTGGTTGAAAATGAGCTTGAGAGAAAAAGAGTTTTGATTTAACCCCTGTTTGACAACCATTATTTCAAAATTCTCTAATTCCCGTACTCATTTTCAACCACACATTTACACAATAAAATATTTTGCACGTAAATTCAAAACATTTCCCTACTTTTTTAACCACACATTCTCCAAAAAATCACTATTCAAAACTCTATTTTCTCAATGTAATAGCCATCAAACAGGGGCTTAGTGGATGTCAAACGAGGGCTTAGTTCCTTTTATTTTAGTCCCTTGTAGAAGAAACAAGGTACTCAATTCATTGCCGAAAATGTGTAACAGATTTGTTCGTCTACTCTAAATTTGAATTCTTATCATTTCCTTTGTAAATTCAACCATTCTCTACCCTATTGAGTAATCCTTCTCTTTTGTCTTTTTATAAATCAGCCACCAATGTTCTCTTGGGATATGTTGCAAAATCAATGTGTCACTGGTGATCTTGCATCTATATATCAGATTATAAGTTATCTAAATTGCATGATTCAAGAGCCTGGTCGACTTATCAGAGTTTTTATATGCTCAAATGTGATCTCGTTGTGATCACTTCACTCTTTTTGAACCTATTTGGGAGCATCAGATGCTCAAAAGTTTTACTCCTGTAGGAATGAGGATCGTCTGATTCAGTTTTTAATGGCACTTCGAGATGAGTTTGAAACCACGCGCATCTCATTGCTTCACATGGTTCCTTTGCCTTCTTTGGATCAAGCTGTGACAGTATTGATTTTTGAGGAAGTTCAACTTTTATCTATGCAGTCTCAGCATACCAACATTATGTATACTCCATCAGTTTCTCAGCCTATCATAACTACTTGCAGTCCTACCATGGTTGCTGCTACTCACACTACTAATTTTCAGTCTTCTATAGAATGTCGCCACTGTAAAATGCCAGACATCATATTTCTAATTGTCAAAGATTACCCCACATGAATGCTCTGAATGCTAAATTGCCTAGTTGTCAATCACCCAGAGATTCTCATAGGCTAGCTACACTTCTGCTATCAATACTCTTGCCATGAAGGACTCGTTTATTCCAACACAATCCTTATCTTTCGAAGATCTGCACGCCTTCCTTCAGCATCACTTTTTTACTTCTGGTAACTATGTTCCTTTTGCCATCTACTATCTCAAGTTCACTTTCTTGGCTTCTAAATACAGCTTGTTGCAATCATGTGACTTTTGATTCATTTTTATATAGTTCTAAGACACCTGATTCTCGTCTCATATTCATATAGCTGATAGATCTATTATGTCTATTAATTATGTTGGCCATCTTAGTACCTCTCATTTTCTCTATCTTGAAACTTATCTTGTTCCTTTTCTTACTTTATACCTTGTCTGCTTGTCAACTTTGTGATACGGGATTTGACGTACACTTTTCTCAACATGGTTTCTAAATGCAGGATACTCATACAAAACAAACTATTGGGACAAGCTGTAAAATTGGGCTTCTATTTGAGCTCACACCTGTCCATGTTTCTTCTTCAACTTCAGTTTCGGTGCAATATTATTTCTCTCCTTTGACCTTGTGGCATTCTAGATTAGGACGTAACCTTTGATAGACTTCAGTTTCTAATCTCTAGTGGCAGTTAGGTCGTGTTCCTACTAACATATTAATTGTAAGTCTTCTCCACTTGCAAACAAACAACAGGCTTGCCCTATTAGTGAATTTGTTTTAACTGTTTGATTTTGTACATTATGATATTTCATGTCCTTCTCCTGTTGCCATAAAGAGAGATTCTCATTACTTTTTTTTTTATTTTTTTTCTCGTTATACTTAGTTATATCTTATGCATGCTTGTTCTGAATTATCTGAATTTATTCCAACTTTGCCAAGATGGTTGAACCACGATTTCAGCCCAAATTAAAAATTCTTTTGCGCAGATAATGCTTTAGAATATTAAGAACGCTCATGACTTACATTTCTTCAAACAAAAATGGGTCTACCCTTCAACATTCTTGTCTTGGCACTTCTCAATGTAATCGTGCCAAACATAAACTTAGACACATGTTAGAGACTGTTTGAGTGTTAAATCGTTTCTTCCCAGTATCCTGAACATTTCTGGAGAGTAGCTGTTTAATCACGTACCATCTTTTGTCACAAACAATCGCACTCGTCATGAATGTCTCTATGACATTACTCCTAGCTACTCTATTTGATGTTTTTTGTTGTGCTTGTTTTGTTAATTTCAATGACATGAACAAATAAACTTGAACCTTGCTTGCCTTGTGTTGTATTCCGAATTATAAAATTAAGAATAAAGACTTTAGATATCGGGATCCTATCTCAGACAGACTTTTTGTATATCCTGCCTTGTGCTATGAGAACATACAATGTTCTCGTCATGTAAAAATTCTTTATTCGAAGAAGTTCTCATTATTTCGCTATTCTTTTCGTTTATGATATGGCATGATGCAAGTGATTCCTGTAAACTCTTGTAGACCAATATTACGACCTCTGATGGTATTGCTTTGCTTGTGAATTCTGTCACTCGCGTTCCTTCTGATCTTATTATTCATCATTCATTTCTGGTATGGAAATCTCTCAGTCATCTTCAAGAATATTGATGTTTTTTTTGCTATTAGCTGTCTCCATGAACCTCACTTTTCTTGAGGCCAATTCTAATGTTTTTTTGGCAGCAAGCAGTGGCGCAAGAATTGCAAGCCATGGAGAAAAATGGGAGTTGGAATGTGGTTGATTTACCTCCTAAAAGTCATAGGCGATTGTAATTGCGTCTGCAAAATTAATACTCAGTTGATTGGTACAGTTGAGCACTATAAAGCCTGCTGTTAAGAATATAGCATTGGTTATGTGTAGAGTTTTGTTCCAGTTGCTAGACTTACTTCTGTTCTTATCTTGATTGCTTCCAACTCAAATTTAGCTTCTATTGTGTCCAAATTTGGATTTACTTCTAGTTCTTATGATTTAGCGATATTCATTTGCAAAATAACGAAAGGTATTACACCCATGTTTCTTTATGTAGATGATACGCTTATCACCGGTGATCGCATTACTGTATCCATGTGTTAAGATTACTTTTGTATCTCTTGAAGCCAATGCTAGATTCTCATCCATCTTTCTAATGTTACCCTTTATAAGCGACTTGTTGGTAGTTTGGTGTGTGTTACTACTGCTTGTCCTAATATCGAATATGAGGTACATTTGGGTAACCAATTTATGACAGCACCTCAATATATTCACCAAGCTAATGTTCCATATTCTAGCTATGTGAAATGCACCTTTTTTTAGTAAGGGCGTGTTCAGTATGGCTTACAATCCAATTAAAATTGAAAATATAGTCGTATTGAATCTCATTCGTCTAATAAAAGTGAACAATAACGCTAGTTTTTCAATTTTAATCCGCTTTAAATCTCTACCGAACACACACTAAATCATAATTCATAACTTGCTTTTGTGAAAGAGGTACCAAACAAAGGAAGACTTCTTTTTCCTTTTAGTTTAACCATGAGATCTTATCTCGCCTTTTTTAACTGATAACACACACTTTTCTTATGCATTTAATCAAACATTTGGTAGGCATTATTGTTGGGGTAGAGAATACGAGTGTACTGCATGGGGTCGGACCACCATGTACCTTCAAGTTGTCAAATAACCACCGCATATATTCTTTCTTATCCAACTAAACCATAAACTTCATATGATTAAAAAAAGTCTCAGAGCAGAAGAATTATTTCTCCACTTGCATTTTTTGTCCTACTCAACCTAACCAGGCAAGAAAGACCCCTCATGAAGAAGACACCAGATAGTGACACCATAACTAATTCTATTACATCAATATTCTAGTACATTTGTCGGCAACTACCTAATCGATGTAACAAAAAACTGATGAAGCGGAAGATGCAAAACGGTAAGTGATATCAAATACTTGTCGATTATAAGAACACCAAGATTTGATAGCGTATTGAGAGAAATCTCACAACGATAAAAGCCAATTTATCGAGAAATAACAAAAGATTCCCTAGAATAGGAATAAAAACAAAGAAACAGATGAACAAGGTCGTTGGCCTCAGTTGTATCAGTTAGCTATATTTGATTTAGGCCTTCGGATAGTACCGTCCAGGAAAGATCCAGATGGCTACACCTTCCAGTCTATCCAGCGCAATCGGGACCTATTTGGATTGCAATGGTGGGAAGGACCATATTTGTTAACTGGAAATTATTGCTGTAGGGGCGCGATTGTTATAGGCAGCTTCCTCTTCATTCTCACTGTTGGGAAATAGACTATTTCGTCCTTCTCAGCCACCCATCTGTGCATGAGTAAGTGAAAGGTCACTTGCCATTATTGTTAAATTAGTATGCTAAAGATAAGTCTAATAGACACTTGCAATATGACTGATCAAAGTTTTATCTTCCCATCTTCGATCAACGAGATATTCAAGTTTTTTGTAAGACAAAAAGACAATATATCTTAGCATAATAAAAAGTAAATTTTTTTTTTTGAATGAGGTTCCACAGGGCATCATGGATTTACCTGTACGTTGTAACAAGATGGTGAAGAAAAATTGAGATTTCAAGTCGTGAAAGTTCTACCCCGGGACATAGCCTTTGTCCTCCTCCAAACGGTGTAAATGCATTGCTACTGACAGCGGCGCCTGTTTTCTGTCATCATAAGCATGACAAAGTCATCAGAGTGCAATAATAAGACGATAATTATTGCAGTAGATATATCCTATTCCATCAGTACATGTACTTTTGCAAGAAGAAGCAAAATTTATAACACTGAGAATAGCAAATTAACATCAATTATGCATTATAACTTATTCCAGCAATAGAATTCAGCTATGAGCACAGAATGAAACATGTTATCATTTCAAGGAATTTTGAATGGTAATTGTACGTATTAATCTCAATGAACGATTTGATTTGACATTTAACCAACATGAAGAATATCTTCATAGTTTTAATAGAGAGGATGAGGCTTACGTCCCATCTCCAAGGATCAAATTCATAAGGGTTTTTGTAATTTATGTCATCCATGTGTACGGAACTGAAGGACGCCAAGACGCACCATCCTTCTGGTATCAAGTAGTCTGCAAAAAAATAAAAAAATAAAAAATACGAAAATTGAGCTCCTTAACTTTTTTGATTGTATTTTCTGCAATAAAGGAGAGAGTGAAAATTTAAGTTTCGCAAAGTATTAATATACCTTTAATTTTGACATCTTTGAGAGCTTTCCTCCACACTGCATTGATGATGTTTGCCAGTCTTAAAGTTTCATTGATCACCTGGTTTGGGAGAAAAAAAAGAAGCTAAATACAAAGTTTGGTAAGAAAAGAAAAATCAGTTGATCATTAGAGTATTTTCCATGAACTTCAGGCGCTGAATAAAATTATTTACTTCCCATTAAATGATATAGGAAGGTTAACTACCCACATTTTGAGTGAATGTCAAGGACATATAATCCGTCCAGGCATATTTTTCGCAGGCAGGATCTTTCCGTCTCCTTAGTTCCATGTTCTCTTCCTGGCATTGCAGAAAAAATATGGTAATAAAATTATTACATTTTCTTCTAGTATAATTCATACAAAAAGTCCTTAAAATCATTAATATCCCGTAACAGAATTGCAAAAGCACAGTATTGTATCAGCCACAGCCAGCACTTTATATTTATCAATTGACATTGCAGGAATAATATGCAGTAATTGAGTTCCTGGTGATCATGCTATCATAATACAGTCGTACAATATGGGTCCAGATACGCGAATTTTGAAGACGTTGCTTTTAGAAATCATTCAGGAGGTAGACTGTTTCAGGACAGCATGGATTTACTCGAGTCCAATTTTCTTGCTAAGAAAACAACTTGCAATAAATTTCACAACCGGAAGTAACTAATATCAGTATAGTTGTTTCATGGATCTAAATTTTAAACGCCCTAAATAATTAAATTTACTGCAGTTATCAGATAATTTTAATCATTTCGACTATAGGGACTTCAATCAATTGCCATATTTCAACAAGCTAGGCCTTATTCAAATACAAACTTTTAGTTTAATTGTCTCCTTCTAATGACATTATGTTATTTGGTAAAGAACATAGACATGTAACCGTAAAAAGTGGTCGCAAACCAGAATCAAAGAGACGTGGTTAATAACAGAGATCTGCTGAAATGGTTCAACTGAAACTAAGGTTGTAAGACTTCTAACAATTTGCATCCTATAATCCCTTGTTCAAAAAACATGTGGGCACACACGTCCACGTGAATCCCTACGTGCGTGTCCAAATAAAAATAAATTGGCTTGAAGAATCAATAGTTCCAGAATCATAAAGTGATGTTGATGGCATACCTAAGGGATCCCAAAGTCAATTTAGGACAAGAAATCATCGGTACTATTTCTCGTCTTCCATTCTTTTCACGTTTTTAAATGTTTTTCGTCAATTGGATTGTTTTTCCATCTGAAATTAACTTTAGGTTAGGTGACCACAATTATTTGATAAGTTTATCAATTTGGAAACATTAAATAAAATATTACACAAAAAAGATATATTCACCAAAAAGAATGTAGTCATGTAAGAAAAATATGGACTGGATAGAGTAGCATAATACATACCACCAATCGGGCTAGGGCGGTTGGGTTGTCTGTTAGTAATTTAACTGCTATAGTCATGGCCGTGGGGACAGTCTCTTCTCCTGGGATCATCATCTCTATGATGTTTCCACAGATAAAATCCAGTGGGAGGCGATGCATTCCATCTGATTCCCCCGCATCGTGTAGTAGTACGTCAATTACATCATTTGGCAACCCCTTTTCTTCTGTTTTCTCCATAGCCATTTTCCTCTCCTCTACGATTCTTCTCACCATCTTTAGCAACTTTTCCTTGGACTGTTGGAACATTAAAACACGTGTGAAACTAAAAATCCATGTTTTAACTTTTAATATGATCAAATTTACTCAATAATTACTTAAACAAGCTCGTTTTAATGAACACGTGTATACCGCATACTTAAACAAGAAAAGACACAATATTCACCTGCAGAGATTTATACAGTCTCGTGCCAGGGAGTTTAATTGGCAAACAAATTAATCCTTTGATAAATTCTTCGAATTCCCCCTTTAGGAAGTCCATTTCTTCACCTGGACCAATGCTCAATAACACTCTCACCAGTATCTCAAATGTAATCTGCAATATTTGAAAAAGATAATTTCAGTTGTGTAAGCAATATGTCAGTCTAGTCGTTGCAGCCTGCACTCATTCAAAGTATCAAAATTCGACTATGCACAATTAAGAAAATGAAGCTAAACTCGTGTATATCCATGCATAGTCTTGTCCTTTTAAATAAACATTATCTAATGCACTTACAGGTGTGTACATGGATAGATGAACAAGAGTGCGAAGAACACACATATACATGCATTTTCATGGGAGGAAATACCCTTTTGGTTTCATCTTGAAGGTAAACAAGGCGGCTTTTGTCCATCCAACTTGACAAGGAGAGTCGGACAGTTTTCTCGATATCTCTGGTGATCCGATCCTTAAGCTGTGTTGATTTCAAGAAAACTCCTATGAGTGCATGCACCCTTTTGTGTACATTTCCATTCATTTGCAGTATTGAAGATTTTCCAAGCAGTTCACAAATTGATTTGGGATAACAAGGTATGAAAACGTTGCCATGGTTCTGTAACACTGCCTTGTTTACGTCTGGGTCAGTCGATACTATAATAGCCTTCCCAAGAATGTGCGTCTTGAATACATTTCCATATCTGATTGAACACACACAGATATGATGAGCAATTATGATTGAATACATTAATATGTAATTTTGATGGATGGATAGGAAGTATATAATCCATGATGATGATCACACATATTTGAGAATTTGACATAAATATATAAACCTTATAACCCCTTGAAGATTAACTATACAATCATAATAAAATTGAATTGTGTCATTGGGTTATATATTTGGTCCATGTAACAACAAAATAGTACTTGCAACAAATTAATCAACAAAATCATACAAAGACCTGAAATTTAGTACTAATGTTAACTATATTGAAATGATTTGCTTACAAATGCAGCCATATTTTAGTAGTTAATGGTAAATCAAAGAGTGATGCTTCCATTCAGATATCGAAAAAGCCTATCACCAACGTATTAGAGAGGCGCTTATCACAAAGAAAATCTCCATGACCAAGATTTACCTATTCAAAATAGTCATGGATCCCGACCTTTAATTTTCTAGCGAAAAGCCGGTTTCCATCCAAACGTACATTAAAATGTTGTGCAAAGGTTCACAAGACTTTATGAAGGGTAAAAAATCGATAATAATTAATTTTCGTGTAAAATAAATAGTAAAGAAACCGAAAAAGTAAAAAAGAATGCAACCCCAGCTGCCCTCAGGCCTCATACCATGTCCAAATAAATGGAGCAAAAATTCAATAATTCCTATATAATATACCATAATTGATAAGAAACAAGCAAAATAATGATTACAAAGTCCCAAATGTTTCTGAATTTCACAACACTTTACTCAGGCAAAACTTTTTAACTATATGGCATAAAGCAAACCCAAAAAATAAAATAAAAAATGAACAGTACTTCTAGTGAATATTTGATAAAATTATAGTGGACGTGATGATTTGAATGAACGGGATTTTGAAAATACTCTGAAGTCAGAATTATATGTTCTAATGAAGAACAGGTAGATTTACTTTGTTGGCAAACTTCATGTTTACTTCCAATTCTTCCTCCACATTCAAAAGTTGGAAATTTTTCCTGTTCCCGTTTCTTCTTTTCTCGTCTTTCTTCTTTTGTAAACATTTTGATTTGTCATAAACTCAGCGGACCAACTCAAATTACAGAAGGCAAACATAAAGTTATCCCACCTTCCCCCACCCAAACAATACTCAAACATGCAGTGAAGATAACTTTCCAGTTCTAAAACTACAAAACAAATTTCATTTTTACGGAAAAAGAGTCATTTTGAATTGTTGAAATTTCTTCCTATACATCCAAAAAACAAAGAAGTTGATGAAAAACTGGAAGAAGAAGAAGAAAGATGAGTATAAATTCTTACAGAGACTTGCGTTTGTCCATGAAACTGACAGGTCTTGAGGTGTAACCACATGCTATGAATTCAAGAGTTTCCCCTATAAAAGGCCAGCCAGAATTCCCTCTTGGAACTTCATTTTTCTTCTCTTTTAGCCTGTATTTTTTCAAGAACCATAAAATAACTGATAAAACCAGTATTATTCCCATCAAAACCCAACTTTTTGAAGATTTCAATTCCATTTTCTCAAAGAAAATTCTCAAGATAACTGGCAGGTATATGGGGTTTGAGAACTACACTGCACACGTGCAGTTGTATCGATATATAATACTTCACCCTAGAAAGAGAGAAAAAGAGGTGGGATGACAGAGAATTCACTCACTCCATTCGTTTTGTCTTTGTTTGAAGAAAATATTAATAAATGAGAAGAAAAAAGGGGGAGAGTGTATGAATGAGTGAATGTGGTTTTTTAAGAAGAAAATCTTTGTCACTAATAGCATGTCCATATCGGGTGCAGCAATTACCATACGCTTTTTTTTTTATTTTTTATTTCTATTTGTCTTCACTTTGTTGCAGAAATGATAGATAAAGCCCCGTTTGGTCCTTTAAATTATAATTCATTTTTTTCTTTTTATTAATAATACGTTTTTCAATAAAATAATATTAAACGTAAATATAAAAAAAATTCTTCTTTTTTAACAACACATTTTCTAAAAAGTCATTATTCATCTCGTTATAAGTTATAACGTGAGCACAAACTTTTTCCCCCACCCCCACCCCCACTCCCTATCCCTATCCCTACTCCTTACCCCTACCCTACTTCTGTATCTATCTGCTGCTATGACTGCCATGCTCATAAATTTCCCTACTTTATGTTAGAGAGATGCAATATGTTACTAGAAGTCTACAATGGACCCGATTACCTTTGCAGCTTTGCTAGATAGCATTACTTAACAATTTCGGATGACGTATGAACATTGAGCCGTGGATTGACCCTCATTTGTTTTTTGAAAAAAAAAAAAAAAAACATTTTTAAATAGTATTTTAATCCATTTCAATCACAAATTCTTTAATAAAATAATATTACACGAAAATTTAATTTTTTTTTATTTTTTAACCATACATTCTCCATCAATACATTATTCAAAAATGTATTTTTTTGAATAAAAATGGAGCTCAAACAAGCCATGAGTTAAAATTCAAGAATTTCAAATGGGAGTGGCCTAGGAATGTCAACGAGCCGAGTCGAGGTCGAGCCCAAAAAAAAAGCTCGGGCTCGACTTGAGCTTTTTTGGCCCCGAGCAGAGCCCGGCCAAAAAAAATGAGGTTCGGCCCGAGCTTTCGGCTAGAGCCTTAGCGGGCCGAGCCGAGCCGAGCCGACTCGTTTTTTTTTTTGTTTTTTTGGTAAAGTATACATTTTTTAATTTAAAAAAATTAAATTTTTACAGTTTATACGTGTTATAAATTAAATAAATTCTAAATGTTTAACCCTCCTCCTTTATCCAAGCTTGAGACCGACTACAATTATCGTATGCGGAGTTAAAATTGTACACGAATAAAATATTTTGTGTACAATTTTTCTTGAAACAGAAATTTAAAAATTACGTATTTTTTAACTCCACCATGACAAAACACTAAATTCCTGTAATTTTTGTGGTTGTAACATATTATTAACGTTCATGTAGCCATATCAACGAGCAAAAAAAAAAAGCTCGGGCTAGGATCGAGCTTTTTTGGGCCGAGCTTTTTTTGGCCCGAGCCGACGAGCTCTTTTGCCATCCCTAGCCCTACTAAGGATTGGACTGTGTCCCGCCCAGTTAATTTTAGGTTGCTGAGGGGGTCAAAGATTGCCCAGTTTAAGAGCTTGTTTGGTAAAGCTTAAAATTCAATTAAAATTGAAAATATGGCCGTTATTGGATTTCATTCGTCTAATAAAAGTCAACAATAA